>JAUMHQ010000019.1:2145965-2161644 GCA_032361165.1 Enteromius paludinosus | reverse complement strand
ACCAGACTGCCACGGTTAAAGTTAAAAATCTTTGTTTGTGTTCTGCTGAGGAAACAAAGTCACCTACATCTTGGATGGCCTTGGGGTAAGCAAATAAACATCTAATTTTCATTTTTGGGTGAACTATCCCTTTAAGTTCAAGTTGTTGCTCTGAGCAGATTTTTATTATCCGAGCTGATAGGAGACTAGAAAACAGGTCTACAAGGAAGAGGGATCACATTGCAATTCTCTTGAACAAAAGACTAGCATAAGCTTTCCCTAAACAAACACAACATTCTGGAGTTGGGACTAGAGTGTCTGCTTGACTATATCAAATTACACAGTTTGAGACCTCAAACAAACATTCTTTTAACACAAAACCAAAAAAGTATGTTTGCTCCTCACACCATAGGCTAAACGGCTGTTGATGCATTTTGTAAATATACCTAGTAAATATACGCCAACAATGCCATGACCTTCTCTTCATTAAAACGCTTAAAAGCATGTGGTTAAACAAAATGGTGCATGATGATCAGCGGTTATAATATAGTCACCCCAGTGACTGCCTGATAAGCCTGCGTTCTGAAGGCCTCGTGTGCCATGCATGATAGTTTGAAAGCATGTTGACGCTAAGTAGTGCTAAACGAGCAGAGTGTGTGTGGGTTAAGCAGCCAGCTGAGGTTTAGAAGCAGACCGATATCTGGTTTCTGGGGTCGTGTAGAGGAAATGGGAGGAGAGACGCAGGTCATGTGTCTCTGCACTCCTGTGAGAACTTCATGTATTGTTTGACGGTGATTCATTTGAGTAACAATAGATCATATTTAAACAGTATTAATTATTTTGCCTGTTCATTTTGTTTTGTTTTTTGTGGCAATTTAAATCTTTGGGGGGAAAAAATTATAAAGTGAGCTAAATGATTAGTTTGAGGACAGATGGAGATGTCATTCGTCCCTCTTGCACTCGTCCATGAATTTGAGTTGCCCAGCAACATGGAAAAGTGTTTCTTTATCTGAAGAACAGCAAGAGCAGTTGCTAGTCGCTGTTAGCCACCTGACGCAACTACACTGAGCAAAAGCTGAAAACTAGCCAAGAGAAAGTGGAGAAAAGTGAGAACGACAGGCCCCCGACAGAACTTTCCATCTCATATGGTGCTGCTAATTGCTGTGCTGCCGTGTGCCGTGGTCTGATAAGGATCTCTGTGAAGACTGGATCAGTGAAATGTAGAGACAGGTAGAGGGCTCGTATTCGTTTCAATGTTAGAAACGTTCACGGATTGTCTCAGTCTCTCCAACCTGGCTGCATTGTGATGTATTTTAAATTGTAGTCATGCATAAATAACAAAATGGTAATATTCTGGTTGAAAAGAATGTCTTGGTGGGCTGATAAAAGATATTTTTTTTTGTGTGCAGTATATTTAGTGCTGTCAGTACTATTGTATGACTATGCATTTTATCTTTTTGTTTAATATTGATTTATATTTGATTATATGAATTATTAGTGAAGAGAAAATATGGGGTTGGCTGTTCTTTTGGTAAGTGGGTGGATAAAGAGGCAGGTGTCAGGGTTCAGACTAGGATGTTTATCTCAGTCTAAAGTGGCCTCGCTGTCTCAGGCCTAATGTGAGCGTAAATCAGTCTGCAGTCTGAGAGATGGAGGATCTGGCAAGCTCTCACCGTAGTTCACTTAAATTCAGAGCTCTTTGCTGCCCGGTCTCTCTCTCTCTCCTCCTCAGACTTAGCTGTTCTTTATGGTCATTAACTGCCTTACTGTCACTCTCTGTGTCTATGTGCTCGTGTCTCCGGCTGGCACTGAAGCTAACTCTCGGTGCGGCAAGGAGAGAGTGTTTGATTCGTGCTGGTGATCATGCTCATGCTTCCTGGTTATCAATATCACTATGGTATAATAGTGACCAACTGAAAATTGCAAACTGAGAAATTAATAAACACACTGTCACCCCAGTCTGCAGAAGCTGTCAGGTGGTTTTATATTGTGGTCATTGCTAGGATATAACCACATTTCTAACATCCTCTCTTCTTTTCTCTCCAGCACTGCAAAGTACAATGTCCTCACGTTCCTGCCTCGGTTCCTGTACTCGCAGTTCAGAAGAGCAGCAAACTCATTTTTCCTGTTCATCGCACTTCTGCAGGTAAGACCTCAGTGTTAGTCTTCAACTTTCCTCCCCCAGGGCAGGAATACTGATGACAAGATGGAGAGATTAGGACTGTCAGCTCTCACGGTCGCAGATAAACATCTGTCTGTGGATTTCCTGACCCTCTGTGATCAGATAACGGGTTTCTTAAGTAGACCAGGCTGATTAAACAGCAGGGTGCAATCGAACTCTGGTTCAGACCAATCAATCAAACCAAGTGTGAAAGCCTCAGTGATACTGTGCATTACATTTACAATGTTGCACATACTATCCACAGGTATTTGAACACAAACGTTACTTTGCGATCTCCTGTTACGCTTGAGTATCTTCTCAAAGAAAACATTACTGACTGTTGAAATATTAAAGGGATAGTTCACCAAAAAACCGCAAAAACATTTGTCTGTTACTAATACTCATGTCATTTCAAACCCATAAGAACTTTGTTCATCTTTAGAACACAATTTAAGATATTCTTGAAGAAATTTGAATGCTTTCTTTGTCTTTCTGGCTCCTTGAGTAATGAAGTTTAAAAGGTTTTGAAGTCTTTTGAATGCTTTGTATTTTAAGGACGCATTAAGTTGAATAAAAATGGGCAGGGAAGACATTAATAATGTTACAAAAGATTAACATTTTCAATGAAAGCTGTCCTTTTGAACTTTCTATTTATTAAAGAATCCTGAAAAATGTGATTTCTTAATAAGAAATAAATGCAGCCTTTGTGAACATAAGAGGCTTCTTTCAAAAACATAAGATCTTACTGACTCCAAACTTTTGAACATTTGTGTACTGTATACAGTATACTGAAAGCTAAACAGATTTTGGCTGCACTGCTTCAGCATCTGGGTAATTACCAAGCGCTGCAGACACCGAGGGCTCAAGAGTGCTTTAAACATGCTGTTCTTCTAGAGACGGGAGGTATGATGATTCCACTATTGAGCAACCCGGCGTGACCCTGTGAATGCACTGCACATCAAATTAGCTCCTCTGTTTTAATGTAGCTCTATCAATGACCAGGAGGAAAAGAGATGAAGAAAGAAGAGAAACTGCGAGTAAAACGCGAGTGAGGGGGCTTCGAAGCGCAGGTTCTGTGTATCTTCATTACGCCGCTGTCAATGCAGTGACCTTGAAATCCACAGGCATGTTGTGAATGAGGGAGGGAAAAAACAGGAAGGATGGGTTTGCTGAGGGGCCAAGGCGACATCAGATTTTTATAGATGCTGTTTCATCAAAACAAATCAAAAACTGCTTCTGGGTATGACATCAAATTAAGTAAATATTTTGATCCTGGCACCTAGGCTCCACCATGATCGACTGCTCTGGTTTTCTAAGCCACTGTTGTTTGGTTGTGAACGTACTCTCCTGTTTAAGTGAAACGTAACACAGAAGGGAAAGTGTTGGCATCAGGTTAAAAGGAATCCGTTTCGGGTTTCCTATTGTATGTCTTTGCATTGTTGGCCTCTGTCTGAACCTGTCACAGCTCTGACACTTTATCTGATAGGGACACGTTCCAAAGACGATCCACTTCTGGACATTATGTAAGCTCTGTGAGTTTTGCCAGAATCAAGGAAGAAACTGTAGAAGTTTAATCAAGGTCTAATGGTGTGAATTATAAAGAAGCTTTAGGGCACTGTCCCAACTGCCTAACCTGCCTGGACCAGTCTGGAAATTCATGCTAGTCTAAGCTGATCTCTTCAGCAGGGTAGACAGATATGTCAGATGGCGACTTCAAACATCCATCAGAGTCGCTGCTGCTGACGTTCTGATGGCTGTTGCCATTCCCTTGGGTTGCTTGCTTGACCTCCTGGTGATAAATGCTAACACCACCAGGGACGCAGACCCTCAGGCTGTGTTATGATTGCTGGGAAACAAAATGGAGCAGTTTATCATTTCCCCATTGAGTGTTTTTCATGAGGTCATACATTTAAATGCTCTACTGGACTTTAATTAGTGTGTAAATTCAAGCCCTGTAGGTGAAGAGGTTAGTGTGCCGTTTAAATGTTCATGTTTTGATTGTGCTCTCCTGGAGGGTGCGATAATAACTGTCACTCATGTGGCCATTTCCTCATTTTTCTTTTTTTTTTCTTTTTTTTTTTTCTCTCAACAGCAAATCCCTGATGTTTCACCAACAGGAAGGTGGACAACGCTGGTGCCATTACTTTTCATCCTGGTTGTGGCAGCAGTGAAGGAGATTATAGAAGACCTGGTGAGGGCATTCAATTATTTTTGTGACTTTTTAAATTAGCTTACAAATATGTAACTGTACTAAAAAGGTATCACGATACCCTGCTTTTAAAAATTGTGAATTGTGTGAAAAGTGTCAATTTAAGAGTGCAGGACTTTCTTGATGTTAAAATGAGTGAAGCGCAGTGAAACTTAGAAAGAACTTGTGGGGTTCTCACACACTCAGCATGCACCAAAAGCACAACGAAAAGGCATGTGATTCTTAACTCTTTTAGGTGTAATTGCACTTCGACAGTCAAATACACACACAATTGCGTATGAATGGCCGTTTCGTCTTCTGATTTAAGTGAACAGAAAAATATAAGGAAGTGTGTGTAAATCAATAAATTGCATCCGCAGCTCTTAAAGTGACAGCAGCCTAGTATTCCTGCTGCTGTCTGTATCTATAATGTTAAACAATAAATCACTCAGTGATTTTGACTAATGCCGAGTTCTGACTGCAAAAGTCAGTAGTTTTCAAAGTAGTCGCGTCACAGATCTCTTCACACTGTATGACTATCTATATACATGACCAGGATATACGTTCGATACCTTCATAACTCCTCCCCCCAACATCCAGCTGCACTGGATTTTGCTCTCTCATTGGCTGTACTGTAGGTAATCGTCGATGATATTTTCAGTCAGAACACATTTCACTCAGCTTGTTTTTGAATCCAGATATTTAGCATGCCGTGAACGAGCACCAGATCTGTCTGTGATTTCTCAAAACCTGACGGAAAGTCAAATCAGGGCTAAAATTTTACTCTGCATAACTTAAGTAGCTTTAAGGATCAATATATTTTTTATTCATACAGTTAAGACTATGCAGGGCTATACTTTGACATTTTGGTTTCTTTATTCAATTTCTGTATTAACTTGCTTTAATGCTGCTTTCAAATAGACTACCTAAAAATATTAAATTTTTCCTTTGTGTCTGTTTTATTGAATTTGGCCTTTTTATTTGTTATTAGCGTCTATAAAATTATTAATAACAAAGACAAAATAGCAAAATGACTATATCATGATGTAAATAATAGTGAAAAATAATTACTCATATAAGATTTTCTTAATATTTCTCACCCCTAGCTTATAAATATAAGTAAAAAAAAAACAGTGTGATGTTTTGTGAAGTGAGCTTTCTCACCATCTGAGTTTGACAGGGCTGTTGAGGTCATTAATAACCATCTAATTTGCTATTAGCGAACTTGCCAGTGTTGCAAAGATATAAGCACCTGTAGGCTCTGTAGCATAGTCCTGTGTAGGGAGACTAGCATGTGATTCTTGGTTCTTAGTAGTATCAAAAGGTTTTAGTCGGGTATCATTTCAATGTCAAATTTTTGTTATTGTGACAACACTAGAGTAAATGCAGAAAACTCACACTTTCAGTGTATCTTAATCACTTTATCTTTGGCAGATGGAATGATTTTTAATGAGTGGTTAATGAAAGAAAACTTTGCACTTAGTGTTTGGAGTTTAGTCATGATTGATGTGGCTTTTATTCTCTTTTGCCCTTCACAGCTGTTATATTATCGGAGTCTGATTTTTAGACTGCGTTCACGTTTACCTCTTTTACTCTTCCTGATAATTCAATCTCACTCTCTGGTGATCACGTACACAGCAGAATGCATCTCGCTCCCATTAGCCAATGCTTTTTTTCCTGACCTGAACTATCATCTTATTTGCCATGTAAATTAATTCCAAGACCTTTTGCATAGAAGTATGCATAGAGGAGTGAACACTGAGATAAAAGCACCAGCCCAAGTAGATCCACCATTGTGCTGTGACCCTGAAATCAGAGCCTGCTCTCCCGGATCCCTCTGGACAGCCATCCGATCACATCCCGCTGGATGCTGTGGTCAGAATGACAGACTCAGCACTTTATATGAGTTTCTGGTGTGTTAATCAGGTCTGAGAGGTCAAAACTAGCTCTGGACATCAAGGTCATATGGTAAATTCACCCCTCTGCTGTCATGTACCGCTCTGCTGTGAGTGGAGGCCACATGACCTTTGCTTTCTTTTGCCTTGAAGTAAAAAAACCTCTAATTTTAGAGGCATCCCATAAGGCAAGAGAAAGGCTTCTCTTGTGATGTTGAGCTTTTGTTTGTTAGACTTGGGTGACATAGTGTGCAGTTATTATAAAGCGTTACCGAACGTTCTAAAGATTGATTGAAAAATCTTTTATAACATTATGAATACGGTCACCTTAGAAATTTTACTGACGCCAAACTTTTGAACAGTTTTTGTTTGTTGCCTTGTTACGGAGTCTTCGTATACGAGTTTCAAAAGAAGCCAGCAGGCTCAGTATAATCCATAACTAGTCATAATCCGGCATCTCTAACAAAGACAGAGACGAACAAAAAGGGTGACGCGCCAGTGCTTTCCACACAGTGGCCTGCTTATCAGCTGCACCCCACTGTACTCCACTAATCCTTCTGGGATTTGGTGCTGCATCTTACTACACACCCAAAGCACTGTCTCCTCTTCCCTTCGGGGCCTTCTTGTATTGTTAAATATCCTCTTGCTCCCATGTTCACTGCAGACAAGCCATCAGTTAGATTAGATGCGTAATCAAATCATCACTTCCCTCCGCAGAGCCTGATCTCTGCTCTATGCTGAGCTGAAGGAAAAGGCGAGGGAAATGGAAACGGAAGATAGGAGAGAGTGGGGAGAAAGAGAGCATGAGTTATCCAACATTGCACGAGAGATGATTTGGATGATAAATGGGATTAACTTTTTCCTTCTGCAGAGGTCATGTGATATGGGCCGCTCAATAACCTCTACAGTAATATGATCATTGCTGTTTGTCACAGTTAATTTTATTTTAATATAATGCCAATTTGAGAGAGATGGGGAGGGGAAGAAAAATATAGAAGGGCTTTCTGCAATTATTTATGTATTCATTTATATATAATAAGTATATACAATAAGCAGCAGAGATTTTTATTTTACTTATTTATTTTCAGTTTTGTCTGGATAAACACTTTTCATTTGGGCATTGTCAGGGGTTCCCAACCCTGCTCCTGGTGATCGACTGTCCTGCAAAGTCTAGCTCTCAAACATTAAAAATGTTTGATTGATGTGCGCATGCCCAGTAGTCCTATGGATAACAGCCTTCTAAGCCTACCAGCAGGCCCCTACTGACCCATATTAATGGCGACTGATAACGACTGATAACGAGTGATTCAATCGAGTGATAACATCTGAAGCAGGTTATCAGAATCAGGTGCGTTAACAAAGAGAGACACGCAAAATATGCAGAGCAGGGGGCCGCGAGGACCAGGATTGGGAACCGCTGGTCTAAGTAGTCAGTAGCAAGATTACGCTAAACTTAAAGAAGATTTGAAAAAACAAAGGAATAGTTTTAATTTATAGATACAATCTGCATTTATGTAACTGGTGCTCATAGAACTTTTAACTATAGTACCATAATTTGAAGTTATTCAGGCTTCTCTCGTGTTGTCTTCCCAACCGCACATAAACCAGCTGTCCTGGACAAACCGAGGTGACGCTGGAAGTATTTTCCCAGTTTTAACCAGGGGGATAATTACGCAATCCGAGAGCACTGGAGACTAGAGCATAAATGTATATGTAAAGCTTTTAGAGGCTAATCTGTGTTTTCAGATCACTCTCGCTCATTCACATTTGCTCCCTGAGATAGAAAAGATCAAAGTGGTTCTTGATTAGAGCAGATCAAACAGCTCTTGTAATCTGGGACAGAAAACAGTGCATCAGTGGACACTTTTTGATTAGCCGTTTGTATTGATCACTAAACATCACTCTTTCTCTATAAAGAATGTTTTTATTTCCTAAGAGGTTTTGACTTTGTATTGAATGCATGCTGTATTTATATGTCAGTAATAATTATTTGTGCCAGTTTTCATTTAACTTGCAAAAGAAAGTAATAAAACCCATAAAATAATACCTGTCCGTCTAAAAGTATTTGAAGCTTTGATATGTCTCAATGAATAACTACTCTTTTGTGTTTTTGTTGTTTTCAGAAACGCCACAATGCTGATAGTGTTGTTAACAAGAAAGAGACACAAGGTATTTAACTCAACAATTGTCTTTATTAACATTTGCCTCATTAGCACAGTTTCCCTCGCTGTTTTGGAGTATTTTCTATTGAAAGAAAGTTTCTGTAATGACTCTTTTACTAGAAAGTAGCTTAAATTTGTCTTACGTCCTTGAGTTGAGATTTGATTGTTAGAGCCTACCCTTCTAATGACAAAATAGATAAGCCCAAACAGGATGAGCCAGCATTTAGAAAGTTTATTTACTTATTTTTAAGAAGACAGCCAACTTTAACATCTGTGTGTGTGTATGTGTGTGTGTGTGTGCATTTTAAATCATGGGGTCTTGGTCTGTGTTATTCCGTTATGGTGATCTTTCTCTTTTCTTTCTCTTTTGTAGTATTGAGGAACGGAGCTTGGGAGATTGTACATTGGGAGAAGGTACTGCAGTAGATGGTGTTTCTCATACCAATTGGCTCACTGAGTTCCAGCTTAAAAATTTGTTGACACTCTCAAACAGAGTGAGAAATGAGTATGCATATGAACAGGCCCGATGGTGTTAACCAGAGCAGGTTTTTTCGAAGAGGGTACTTCCCTCTCTTTTTCTTTAGTTTGTCTTGACCTAAAGAGTTGAGAATCCAGGAGTAGACTCTAACCAGGCCACAGCTTACGTGCGATCTCCATGGAGATCCTAATGCAGCCAGCCACAGAGCAGCTTTTCAATGTGTTAATAGAGAGTCGAGCTAATTACCCTGACAGAAACGCACAGTCCATAATTATAAGGTGAAAGCAAAAGGAAATGGCTGGAGATATAATTACCTGAGGACTGGGCATTCATTACCATTTGCTATATTAGTACACATCTGCGAGAGTGCATTAACTTGTGCCCTGGTGACCTCGTCGTGGCACAAATAGGATGTGATGTCAACTATAAATGCTTACAGTTGTTTCCTTTTTTGGTATATTATTTTCTGTAGCTGCAATTCTGCTAAGTGCTGCTAGAATTGACAGTGATGTACAATATGATTCTGCTTCAGCTCATTAAATCTAGTTTGGTTTTTATAGTCATCTCATCAATATTCACAGTTTTGTGGAGCCAGGCTTCTTGTCGCCCATCCTTTTAATAAGCCACACTGTGACACACTTTGAATTACAGTGCACAGTATAAATAATGTATGTTTAATATAGGCCTACTTGTATCAACTCATGCATATTTAAGTAACTCTCCACTTTGATTCAAAATAGCAGCTATGAAGCAGCGTCCCGCTCTTCTACTGGACTATAAGATGAAAAAAAAAACTTTACAGAGAATACTTTTGATTAAATAACCTCATTTTAAATGCTAGTCTCAAGTGAAGGCACGTGTTTGGATTCAAGTACCTCCTCAGTGAAAATTAGGATTTCTTTTTTCTTTACTCCCGACCAGTGGCTGCTAGTTTTCCATTAAGTTTTTGAATTGATGACTAGTTTGTGTTTTACAGGTTGTGGTTGGAGACATAGTTAAAGTTAATGGCAAAGATTTCGTACCAGCTGATGTTATACTACTGTCATCCAGGTAGACGAGTCTACGTCATCAGAAAGGACCTTATGCCATCCTTATGCCCCTGTTTCACACTCAACACCCAAAGGAAGTGATGATTAATAGGCTAATGACAAATAACCCTAAGACGAGGCTTCAAATCATGGCAGTGTAATTACAACTCATTTAATGGTTTTAATAATATAAATGTCAAATGCAGTCTACAAAGAATGAAGAGTTAAATGACTAGTTCACCCAATATGTCAAATTCTGCCATGGTTTACTCACCTTTTTTGTTGAAATGTGGGAAACAAGTGGCAGAATTATTCTTTATTAAAATAAATGGAAAGTCAATATCAACACTTCCTTTAGTGGATGTTTGCTTATTGATTAACACTGACCTGATGAAGTTGTGTCCCCTTCACTGTCAAAATCCATGTCAGCCAGGCCTTAATTTGTCCCGCCGTTCTGAGGTGTTACAGACATTTATATTAGTCACAGATGACAGTAAAATAAAAGTTCTTCTTCCACTTTACCTGTGGTTTAGCCTGGCCTGGGTGGGTTTTGAGCAGTGGAAAGTGTTTTTTTTATCTCCCCTCTGTGAAGATTAAACATTTGTGTTTGTCTCTCTCTCCTTGTCTTGTTATGTGTGCTCTTCCTCCTCTGCCCATCTTATGTCCTCTCCCTCCTCTCATCTACACCTTTCACCCTCCCCTCTCAAACTCATGTGATGAACAACCTTCTCCCGACTTCACCTGCATCATTCCCCTTGCGCCGGGGCTGCTTGGTAAATTAAGGTGTCGGTAGGGGAGGTAGTCCGAGCAGCCAATGGAGATCACCTCCCGGCCGACCTCATCATTCTATCGTCCAGGTCAGGAACAGCTCCGGTTTGCATGCGAGCTGGGTGGGAAGGGGGCAGGGGGTGCGCAGGTGGAGAGAATCTGTACCTTACTAATTCTCTCTTCGTTTTTTGCTTCTTGTTTTGGCCTGATGTTTTGTCAGCTTTTAATGCTATTCTTGGTTATGCTTTTTAGGGATGATCTGATTGATACTGCTGGTTGACATCCTTTTTTTTTTTTTTTTTTATGTTTTCAAAAATTACAATATAAAAATAAAGTCTTATATTTTTTTAGGCGGTTTTAAAGTGTTTTGGAAACCTGCTATTATACATTATAAATTTTACCTACATGTTTTTACTAAAACATTTTATTGCAAGATTTTTTTCTTTTGAAACTGAGCGAAAAACCTAATTTTTAATTGAGTAATAGAAATTTCCCAATTTTAAATGTTGTTATGCTATTGAAGTTTAAAATCAAGTCAATACTTAAGTCTCATACTTTAAAAATAAACTTAATAAAAATAGCGAGACTAAAAACTTCTGAAACTAAATACATTTACAGTGGCGTTTTATTTTGTCAATAGCTATATAATCCTGAATATACTTTGTTTTATATTGAATATATATCTCGGCTACACTGTGTTTGATAATTGTGCAATTAAAGGGCCTGTTGAGACTATCATGACTCACAACCTCCCATGCATCATTGTTGGACATTTTGTCGTGAGATTCTTAAATTTAAGAACTAAAAATGGGCTGATTAGGCCCAAATTTCTCAGAGGACGACTCTGTTCAACTCCCAGCAGAAAATACTGATGGAGCCCTTTCCAAAACCTAGAGATGTGTATTACAGACCTCTGCTTTGTGCTGAAGATGCTTAAGCATGTGAACGCAGGAAAACGAAGCGCTTGTCTAACACAGCTGGAGAAAAGACCTATTGAGTGATTGTAAATGTCACAGCTGTTGGCACAAAGCATGGCTTCAGCAGGAGCTAAGACGCTGATGTGACTCTCTGCATGCGGTCACATCACCACAATGTACAGTATTGTCATGAGCCTTTTTAGTAAACCGCATTGTCCTCGATTTATAAAATGTTGTTGTTTTTTTTGTTTGTTTTTTTCTAAGATAAACATGATGTTTTAGTGGGGACTTGTTACAATTTTGACAACTTTCTTTGATTCAGACCAAAAGCAGAGCAAACTTTTGCTCTGCAGTCATTTGTGAAAGGAGAGATGTGTAACAGCTCTGGCCCTACTCGCTTATCCTGCTTTTGCTCTTCTCAGTATTAACACTGAATGTTCATTTGTCTGGTGTGCTGCATCTTTCCTTTGTTGCATGTGGAGGATGTACTGTAACTAAAAATAAAACCAACAGAATGTATGGCCATAAACAAAGATGCATGAAGTAAAAGTTTCCTAGTGGCTGAGTGCAAAATGAAGGATCTGGATCTAAGGGAGTCCCATTAGAGTGATATGTTTTCATTTTCAGTCCAAGTACTAAAATGCCTTGTGCAGTTTGGGGAAAATATGCTACCCAGTGGACCTTCCTTATTGAAATAAACCATATCGCTTGACTTTTTACAGAAAACTGCACTAGCTCTGGAAAACAAGGCATCTTTGATTATGGGGCTACATTCAGCTGTGAGGTTTTGAGTGATGTGAACAAAACTTTAGTTATTAATCCATATATGAAATAGATACATATTTTAAATTTTATGTGATATTTGATTAAAGTAGCTAAGCTGTGCCAATTTATATTAAGATACACTATTGTTCAAAAGTTTGGGCTTAGTATTCTATTTATGTATTTTTGCACTCACCAAGGTTGCATTTATTTGATCAGAAATATAATCCAAATAGCAATATTGAAATTACAACTCAAAGTAACTTTTTATATATTTTTCGAATTGGAATTAATGTTATTAAGATGATGGCAAAACTGAATTATCAGCAGACATTACTCCAGTCTTCAGTGTCACATGTTCTTTCAGAAATTTGTTGCTCAGTAAACATGTGTTGTCAAAGTTGCAAACAGATGTGCTTCTTGATGTTTTTTTTAAAGCTCAAAAATAGCATTTGTTTGAAATCGAAATCCTTTGTAATGTTATTAATGCCTTAACTGTCACATTTGACTAATTGAAGTCAATTGAAGTCCTTGCTAAAAAAAAAAAAAAACTTTCCGACCCCAAACTTTTGAACAGAAGAAATGAATATTATTATATTATTATACATTCAGTAAACTGCAAAGTATTATACTGGTTGTAATATGTATGTATTCATATTTTTTCATAATGGTGCTGTTTATTGTAGTGAACCTCAAGGAATGTGTTACATTGAGACCTCAAATCTAGATGGAGAAACGAATCTCAAGATCCGACAGGTGATTATCATACATACCGTTATTAATTAACACTGTGCAGTTCAGCTAATTGTTTACTGATAAGTGTTTTTGGTTATACTCAGGGTCTGCAGATCACTGCGGACATCAAGGACATTGACGGTCTTATGCGTCTCTCTGGACGGATGGAATGTGAGAGTCCCAACAGACACCTGTATGAGTTTGTGGGCAATACTCGCTTGGATGGACACAGGTATGAGAAAATTAAGAGAGTCCGTGATAAAAGTAAAGTTTGAAGTGAATAAAAAGAAAAGCAGAAGCAATGACTTTAGCCTCGTATTTCATTTAGTTTGAGATACCGATGATCAGGAGACAAGTTAATTTCAGCAGGAAGGGTTGGATTGAAGTTGAAGATTGAAAATGTCTCACTGATGCTTGAAGGCAATTGCTTTATTTGTGTATTGATATTTAGGAAGGAGTTAATCTAAAATACAAATTTGTGTTTTTACTAAACTTCCATCTGTGCATTTATTAATTTTTTTCAATCTATGGTTCTGGTTTTTTATATATGTTCATCACTTGTTGGGTTTGCTCTGTGTTTAGCACTGTACCACTCGGTCCTGATCAGATCTTGCTGAGAGGAGCTCAACTCAGGAACACACAGTGGGTCCACGGCATTGTGGTCTACACAGGACACGACACCAAACTCATGCAGGTAATTTATTGCTTCAGTCTACTTCATTAGTATCCCGAATCCAGTTTCAATCTAAAAAATCAAGTTTATTTCAATCAGTAAATAAAGTTTTGTTTCTCCAGAACTCCACCTCCCCCCCACTGAAACTTTCCAATGTGGAGCGGATCACCAACTTTCAGATCCTCGTGCTTTTTGGCTGTCTCTTGGCCATTTCTTTGGTCTGCTCCATAGGTCAGACCATCTGGAAGTACCAGTACGGCAATGACGCCTGGTACATGGACCTCAACTGTAAGAACCAGACCCCCTTTCCTTCTGTCATGCTAGACCGCTTGCGTGTCTATGTGTGCTTTCATTTTATTTTATTTATTTATTATTATTTTTTATCGTCAGTAATTTTTGTCTTCCCTCTATGTAAACAAATATGCATTGCATATGTGAATATTTGTCAATAAAAAGGGAAAGGAGAGCTTTTCCCTTTTAGTTCTAAAATGCATAGACACATGAATGTATAAATGGTTGAATATCACAAACGCTGCTGTACTTCTTTTTTTCGTTCGTTTTGTTATCAGCTTCCTTTCTAACATTCTGTTTGGTTTGTGTTTTTTGTTTCTTTGTTGTTGTCATTTTCTTAACAGCTCCAGGTAACAACCATTTAAAACCCTTGGCCATCTGTGAATGACCCCTCCTTACTAACCCCTAACTGAAGCTCAGCTTTTGCTAAGCTACCGAAGCCACTTATATGGTTGCCCTACTTTGAGAGGGTAATTGCAGAGGACCGCACACACACCAGGAATCCAATGATAGGTTTTTCCCTTCCAGCTCTACACTTTGTAGACCCTCTTAATGCCTGATGTAAAATACGTGCCTTCCCTTTATTTATTTTGGTGACACGTTAAACAATTTGCAAGCTCCAACTTCGGCCGTGCCAGCGTCCTTTCGCAAATAAGCTAAGACAGTAAGCATCGGACCCAAAGAAACACATGTGGAGAGGAGCGAGTTACCCATGGGCGCTGTCAGAGCACAACTAAAAAACGTGTTCCTGTGCAGAAGCAGAAGATCCTGGAGGTCAAACCTTGACATTTTCTAAATGCCTTCCTTTTCCTCTTACCCACCTCCTCGTTCAGCTGGGTGCTGACAGATGAGGCAGAAAAGGCCTAGCTCTGGAGAAGATGAACCAATCCATGCTAATAGGCTTAATGTTTGGATTGTAAAAGTACGATGTTAAGAAATACAACACTGCCTTTAATTTTTAATGAGCTGTGATGGGAACACATCTGTTGCGTGCCTTGAGCAGTGCAAGTAATTGATAAAGAGAAAAATAAACTATTTTGTGCACCAACACGAGGCGAAACTGGTGGCAGGAGACGCTTGCAAAGTGATTAACGTGTCGCCACCATCATTACTCTTGATTTAAATAGGAGGGGCTGTTTGTGTCCAAATCGATCGCAGCTTGTTTTATGGCCTACACCGTTCCCTTCTTGGTATGCTCTGAGAGTTCATTGAAAATGTCATCAAACACTGAGATGCTCCACCGTGAATGCTGGGTTCCATCTGTAATCATTCACATCCAGCGCAGTCATTTGGAAAGGAAATAACAATGCTGTTGGGTGCCATGTGAGGGAACAGTGAGGTCATAAAGCAGGTATCCATCATGAAATTGATTATTCCTCTAAAGGAGGGAGACTCCGTCTCATGTTTGTTGTTTGCCCTCCTAGTGGAGCTGTAAAAGAGAGATGTGGCATTGATTTGTCGTTTACATGCTTTTGCAGATTGTACTTACTTTATACAGCAAGGACACTCCCTGCTTTTTTAGTCACTGGTATAATCATATAATTAAGAATTCATAATAAAAGCAAGTATATATACTTATATATATACAGTATACTGTATATATATATATATACAGTATACTGTATATATATAAGTATATATA
>JAUMHQ010000019.1:2127390-2138973 GCA_032361165.1 Enteromius paludinosus | reverse complement strand
TGAAAATGTTCTGGAATCACTTCTTAGCTAAAACTCCTGGCAAGGAATTTTTAGGTTAAGTTAGGAGCTCTCTGAGAGGATTCTCAGAATCTTTAGGGGTACGGGCCCTGGTGTTAATGCGGAGACAAGCTGACGTCTTTCCACCAGACCTTGTCTTTTATCTCTTTCTTTTGTGTTATGTCTCAGTTGAATTTCTTGAAGCTCTTAAATTTTATTTCCACGTCTTCATTTTAAGTTAACTCAAAGAATCTCCTAAATCCACAACAATTTCTGAAGACACCAGCAAATAACATATATATATATTTTTTTGTCTTTATTGTTCATTTATGCTTTTCAATCCTTCAAATCTTGTCAACTGTTGTAAACGAAGGAAGGGAGGTTATTGTAGTACCATTAAAGTTTTATTTAATTTAAAGTTAGATTTAAATGTTTTAATTAACTAAAAGGTTTTCTAGTGTTAGTTTTAATTAACAATAAAAATGCTGAACAATGAACTTTTGCACACCTGAAGGTGTCTCTGAAAATATCAGATCTTTGTTTTATATTGGACATTTGACAAATAGGGGTGTGATTTGTTTTGTTTTTCCTTGACCTGCCCCTCCATGTCTTTTGTGTTTCGTAGCACAGCTAATTAAATAGAACCATAGTTAATGAAAAAATCCCTTTGGGTGAAGATGTTAATTAATTTGAGCTTTCGTGAAGTGCTCTTTAGCCATCAGCACTAGAGAAATGATTGTCTGATCATATTTTTTCCTTTATTTCTTTCTCTTTTAGTATTACAAGAGTTGGACTGTAATGCCTGTGCTTGGCTTGTGAAGCTGTGTAGTTTATGGATGGTAGTTTGTGCTTCCTTTTCTTTGCCAAACCCTCATCTTTTGCTCAGCTTATTTATAGGCCTACATCAGGGTCTCCACTGGCCCCATCTCCTTTACAACTTGTTAAAAACACATTAACGCGTGTAGCCTGGATCTAGCCTGGCATATTACTCAACACAGTGTATAGTCTCTGGCAGAAACATTGGGTGATTGACAAACAAGATGATCATGTGGTGCTGAAAGAATGCGGTTTATGCCACTTTTGTTGCTTGTTTGTCAGTTATTGTGTGCAAATGTCCAGCTGTATCCACTCCACCCCCAAACGTCTCATGGGTTAGATTTGGTCTCATCTGTGCACATGGTACAGTTGCTAATGAATGTGATAAACATTACCTATTTAGGTCAGGTTGTAGGAGGGGGTCTAATTCCATATTGTCAGAATTCCTATTTGCATGTAGGACTATTTCACAAGATTATACGACTGAATTGCCAGTTAGTCACACTTTACCCAAAATTATTTAGAAAATAATGTTTTTATGGAGCAAATTGTAATTGAAAAAGTTAATGCCCTTGGTCTATCTCGGTATGCAAATTTGTTGCAGTTATTAAAATGATATTTATATTACTGTTATGTAAGATAAAATTCTCATAGCTTGTAGGGGGTAAAACATATGCATTATAATTCAACAATGATTAAAAAGGCAAAGATATAGAAGTTATGGAAACTTATAGAGCTGGATCTAGGCTTCAAGATATCGATTTTTGCTCTGGTCTGTACTCCAGCTCTGCAACATATTTAAATCTTCAGCATGAACAGCCACGGTCTTTACCAACTAGGCTGCACCACCCTTTTAACAAGTACTTTTAAGAGTGTGTCTTTTGAAGTGAGCTGAGGTAGTGCAGTTCTGCAGGGATCCTTTCATGCAAGTGTCTCAGGAGCCTTACTGCTGATGCTCTTTTCTCTCTCTACCTTGTTGCTCAAAGCTCCTTTTCTCGGTAACAACCCACAGGGCCTGACACAGCTAGCATTTGTCGTTTTTAAAGCATGTTTGTTTTAAAAGACCAAGTACCACCCGTCTGCAGAAATCTCTTTTGTTTAGATGGTGAAGTCGTCGAGTGAGACTAATACCTGCAGGACTTGTGTTGGCCTATATTAGTGTAAATGCACTATCAACCCCCCCCTGCTGAAATGCAGTTCTTTTGTTTCGGCGTACTAAACAATTCTCTTTCCCTTGAGGCTGACGGTACGGAGTCAGATATGTGCATGGCCAGTCAACCTGCCTGTTTTTATAGTTTCTCTCAAGTCATAATTTGGGTTTGAAGTAAGCCACGTGAAGCAAATGGCAAGGTTTTAAAGCAAAAGCAAAGATCATTTGATATCCAGACTTTTTTTTTTTCTTTGTATTTTCCTTGCCTTTGTTCCTTATATTCTACATATATTTGTACACACGTTCCCACATTGATGTACCAAGTTATTTTCATGGAAAGGGGGATTCAAAGAGTGGTTGGCACAAATAATACCATGACACGTGGCACTCACGCTTTCTACAATATACCCAACTTCATTCGGCCATCTTTTATTCTTCCCTTGTGTCATAATACCCACATTGCTTATTCTATATAACTCCTTCTCTCACCAGTGTCTGGTCCTTAAACACTCGGTCAGGCCAGTGTCCACTCGTATTACAATTAACAAAGCCCTCAACGCCGAAACTGTTGACCGGAGCAAAGACGCGAGAATAATTTGCTGCTGTCAAGCCTGCAGCAGTGGCTGTGTCTCCATATCCCAACAGACACAGTTTAGCAGCCAGCAATTCATCCTATGTCCGTTTACTAGCACTAGTCTTTATGTTGGCTAGTAGCTAATGTAGTTATTTGCTTAATTATTAATATTTGTCTTCCAGCACCTTGGAATTGTACTTTTTTTATTGTGATGTAGTTACACTGTTTATTGGCTTGAAGCTGGTGTGAGATTTGATGTATTAAATCTGCTACATATATTGTTGAATGATAACTTTAATGTATGGATACATATTCACATGCGTTTTGCCTTACATTGAATGTATTTTTAATTACTTATTTTGGATCAGCTCTCTTACATCACTAAAAAATCCCTTTCTACTTTGCTTAACGTGTTTGCCTCTGCATAAATTTAGAAAAATATAAATGATTAATTTCGAAATAGTAGGTGTATATAGATGTGGGGTGGGTGTGTGTGTGGTTCTTTTTTACGTCTGTATCTACAGTATATATTTGGTTGACTTGCAGTGGCAGACAGGATAAGAAGGTAATTTCTGTTCTGTATGTAACTCTCTTCACTCCACCCAACAGCCATGCAGCTGAAGTTGAGGATGGTAATTTTGCAGAGGAGGACTGGTAAGGACCAATACCATTGGTTGTTTGTTTTATGCTTCTGTGATGTGTTCTTGCCGTGACGCATTGTGAGAAATGTGGTTTGAGCCCTTTTCTTGTTATTTGGTCGTGTTTGTTGAACACCCTAAACTGGTGTGAAGGCAGATGAATGTTGAATGTGAAATTATGATGAGCTGTTGACTTTTGTGCTGTGCTTGTTTGATTTAAATCTGATTCATCTCTCTCTGTCTGTTGTTTTGGGCTGTACTCTTTGAAACGGCATCAAGTGTTGTTTTCTGTTGTAGAGGAAGGAGGACGACCCTCCCTATATATTTATTTTTTATATTTATTTTTTTATATATATATATATATATATTTATTTATTTTTTCCAGCACCAGCTTGTTTGCAGACTTTTTCAGATTTCAGTCTACTAGTTGGAGGGCTAGTTCTTCTGTGTAACCAGATTTGATTAAAGGACGCCAGGGTGACTCAAGTAATTTTGTGATCAGTCTCCAACTAATGGTTTGGGTTTTGCGTGGGATTGAACCTACAGGCTTTGAGCAGCCCAGATCCTGAACCATTAGGCTACAACACCGTCTTTTCCATGTCATGACACACTTTACAATTTGTAACTACTGTAGAACAGCCAAACTCAAGACACAATTAATTTTAGACGACACTGATGAAATATGAATGGGGCACCACTTTGATATTACTGAAATATTTCTCAGAGCAGTGGAGATGTTCTCTCTGGAGTATACGAGAAGTAGAAACTTTTACTGATATCTGGGTAAATCTGTCTAATTATAAATTTCACTCCAAATAAGAGGCTAATTTACATAAATCAGAAGCCAATAGATGTTAAATAAAATCTAAATTTGTCATTTTGATATCTGTTGAATATGTATGTAAAATAAGTGAATTAATATTTTTGTTTGTTACATTGTTGGTGCTGTTGTTGTTTTTTGAGCAGCAGGTTTTGTTTTTTGCAATGAGCGGTTTCTCTTGTTTTTGATTCTTTATGCTCAGAAAATTTTTAAACATTTCTGCTTTTAAAATTACATTGTTATTGAAATCAATCTTTCACATGGACCCCGTAAGTACAGACGTGGTCTCAAATTGCACTTTGCGAAGAGAGGCTCTCTAGAGATCTCTGGTGTCTCCAGAGGAGCAGGATTTCTGTGGAGAGAATGGAGAGTCTCAGTGGTGTCCATAAGATTGAATATCTTCATACAGTAGCTCGAATACATTTAATAAGGCCAAGTAGGGATTTTGTTAAAAATATAAGCTAATTCAGGGTAGTGGTTCCATTAATTTTATAAAACCCCAAACCCATTTCCAATTTAATTAAACTGAGTTTTAACCCTGATACTTTCTCAACAAAATAATACATGTGGAAGTTGCCCAAAACAATTTTTCACCCAAAATGTAGTTTCAAACCTGTAGGTCTTGTGGAACAATGATGAACCCCATTATGGAAAAAAAAACAACTTGTCCTTTGTGTTGTGATGAAAATGTTTAATTTTTGTGTTCCCTGTGAATATTACTGAGTACATGAATGCAATGTCAGCTGTCTTAATTCAGATGGTTGAAGTAAACTTCTACAGTAGTGTATTGCATGCTATGCAGTTTTAATCAAAACATAATTTTTTGAGTGTAAGCAGAAGTTGCGTGTATCAAGCAGGAATAAAAGCATACATAATGATTGCCAGAAGGACTGGGTTGCCTGTTACGATAAAATATGAGAACTGTTGTCTGTTATTTCAAGATAAAAGCTTTCTGAAAATATCATCATTAATAGATGCACTGAAAAATATATGCAGTTGCTGTCTTTGTCTGAGCTGTGAGCATTGAGTCCTTAGGACAGGATTGTAACTTCATTTGAGCAGTGAAGCTTTATGTGCAGGGGACAATGGAAGTGTGTGTGTGTGTCTTGCAGGAGTTGTGTAAGCAACGCACTGACATATGCCTCCTGCCCCTCCACCTCTGCTGTTTACTCTGTTTAATCCCTCTCATAAACACGCACACATTTAAACAATGGCCAACTGCTTACCTCAGTGGTGCTTTAATAAGATATTCTGCATCGGCCTGTGTGATGTGCGTAATCGTGAGAAATAACATGTTTATCTGTTATAGACCATTATGGTTCAATACTGCAGTAGATTGTGGGAGGGATATGAATGAATGAGCAAAATCGGACCATCAAGGTCCGATAACTACAGTGCCGCATTCTGTTTCCATGGAGACGATTGCCCTGCTGGGCTTCCGATCACCAATAACAGGCTTTGTTCAGAATGGAACACTAGTGTGCTGCTTACTGCGCCGTATGCAATGAATACTGCTTACTGTTTCTATAAATAGCATGTGAAGCAATATGCATTATGCAGCGTTAACAACCTTATTGTCACATGACCTTGTTGCTTACACATTTAGCATAGCCAGAGGTCTCTCAGAAATAAATTTGTGTTTTGTTTTTTTTTTGTTGGGGGGGTCCCATATTTACATGCTAATTAAGTTTTTAGAAGATTTACATATTGGCAACCAGAAATAAAATGAGTTCAGATGCTTAATATTAACCCCTGATTTATTTATTTATTTTTATTTTATCTTAATTAAAATTGTTTATTTTTTATTTTAATTTTGTATATTTTTTTATTTTATTTTTAAATTTTTATTTTTAAATTTGTAATATTTAATTTTTTAATTTTTTATATTACATTTTAAATTTTTTTATTTTAATTTAATTTTTTTTTATTTTATATTTAATTTTAATTTATTTTTTATTTTATTTTGGAGAAACACTCAAAATAATAGATTTAAATAGAAAAAAATTACTTTATGATCAGTTCAATGTATTCTTGTTAAATACAAACAACAACAAAAAAGACTAATATGAAAAGCTGTAAAAATATGCATTTATTTATTGGTGATAATTGGTAAATGTGCTGTATCATTATATTTCTGTGTTAATGCAACCTTGCGTTTGCTTGAAGTTCTCTGTCAGCACAGCAGCAGGGATCCGATTGTTCCTGTTGCATGATAAGCTGCTTTTTTTTTGCATTTGGAAGCTTCCTTTTCTGCTTGTTGCACTTTGAAACTAATGTTCGACCAGTGCATTTTAACGCGTTTAGAAACCTGTATCTTTGTGTGTGTGAGTGTGAGTGAGAGGAGCATGTCTGCACGTATCCCTGCACGAAGTGAGGTGCTGAGAGACAGGAAATTGGATTTTGCTGGTGTTGGCACGGTTTCATAATGTGCTCCTCTTAGTGTGATGTATTTGATTTTCATCCTCCTTCCCCCACATCTGTAATTTTGTCCTTACCTCAACATGACATCCACAGTCTAAGAAATGAATCTCACCAACGGCCTTTTGAATAAGCTGCGACGTGTGTTAAAATGCAACGATGAGGCACAATGGTGTGACGAAACCCTGAAATTTCCCCCCAGGACTCTTTGGCCAGAAGCCCAAAATCTGCACTAACCTTTTTTTCTTTTTTTTTATTGGCATATTTATAAGGTGCTGATTTCTGAGATTGCTGCTGCAGTGAGATGCTCTGATCGAAAGTTTTCCACACAGGCTTGGTGCAGTGCTTGTATATAGAATTTAAATTGGTTCTTTAAAAAAGTCATGTTCAGCATACGACCATAGATATGTCCACTACTGAGCCGTTGAATGGCCTGTATATCACAGTGCTGCTAATCAATACTCTTCGTAAAAGTGCTGTAGGCTGCAAGGCGTACATTCAGTGTACCTCTCTGCTGAAGAAATAGGCAGTCACATGATGTATGTACCTACTCCAAAGCGATGCTTTGTGAATAGTAAGACGAGTTCATAGTAAGAATTTGTGTTGTTGTTGTAGTTTAATGCAAGTGTCTGATAATGTTGTAGTATTGTGGAAGTGGGATTCAGGGTCCTTTGGGTCAAAGGTAAGGGGCATGGCATGTGAGGAGACTAATATTAATGTTGATGAGCTTTCCCTAATGAAGGCTCTTTTGCACAATGTTAATATTGCAGAGACCTTTTTAATCACCACTTGCAGTTCCTTTGCGTTACGTTTGATTAATAGCAAAACATTATTCTTTTAATTATGAAAAGAACAGCCCTTACAATTGAAAATATTTTTTCATTTAATTATTAAAAGCAAACTTAATCTAGTTTATGAAGCTTAAATTGCCAATTAGAAACATTATAAACAAATAATAATAATAATAATCATTATTTGCTTTTGTCGAGTTGTACATTACATTTTAACTCTCCAGCTTCTCTTCTATTTTACTTTAATGTCAATATTTTTAAATCATCTCTTGTTTTTTGTTATGTTTTGATTAATATTGAAGCATTTACTTAATTCTGAAATTAAATAACTGTCATTGACGGGTTTTTTTTTTTTTTTTTGGTTGGATGATTTTATGAATATGTAACATTTCTAGTTTGATTCTTAAATTGCATTTCCATTATAAATAAATAATAATGGTTTGTAAATAATGAATCATTATTTGCTAAACTTATGTTAACTAAAAGCTTATGGACATGCATGAAACTTTTTAACTCATAGTTAAAGAGTTGTTAACAATAACTTATTATTGTCGTTTGGTTTAATGTATTATTAATTTCTTTTTTTCCCCTGAAAGTTAGATTGAAATCAAGCAATGGCAGACCCCCTACTGTGCCACTGCAGACCCCCTAGGGCTCAAAAGTGTAAATGGCACTTTATGAACAAACAGAGTGATGCTTTGTGCTTCAAGACAAACAATTTTTCAAAATTTTTCAGATGAAGAATTGTTGTTTTATTTTGTTTATAAATGAGAGCACCTGCTTGTGTATTTATCTCTGTCTTCCTTCATATCTCTCTTTCTGTGTGCAGTCACAGCTCTCAGTCCACAGAGGAAACTGGATTTAATGACCCCAGCTTACTGGAAAACCTCCAAAGTAATCATGTAAGTACTGTAATGGCATCACAGCTGCTCAGTCATGCCCAGCCAGCCAGAAATTTACACACAGGCCCTGATATCCACACGCTCACACCTCCTGTCTTCCCTCACGGCTCTTTTCTGGCTCGTACTGTAGTAGCTCTGTTCTGCCCACCCGGCTGTGTATAAATAGTCTACAGTAGCAAAACTTATTCTCTAATGACAAGAGGCTCTAATAAAAATACCCCGTGTGCAGCTACTCATGCGATATTTATTTGAACATTGTTGGTTTGTGTGCGTGTTTTATCGATTCTTTCAGCCTGGTGACTCAAGAATTTGTCCATCAGTCACAAGCGTTGACTGGGGGTTAGTCAGAGAACCTGAGCAGAATGCTTTTGATTCTGTCACTTTGAATCAAACATGAACTCAGGGGTTGCCTTCGTGACAGCGTTGTGCAGCTCTTCGTGGCCACCTGAGCTTCTGTTGCCTTTCCAACCAAAACGGGCTTTGATTCCACAGTTCGTGATATTCAGTTATTGCTCACTCAAATTATTAATTTAGAGGCTTTTCTGAGCATATTCACAGTGTAAAAAGCATTAAGTGTGTGAAATATATATGTGAGCTTACTGTTTGGCTTATATGTTCAAAGATATAAGCCAAACATATACAGAAATCTCCTTAAGCAACTGCATGATTTCAGGTGACGTTTGTCTCACGTTTGATTTTTCTACACAGCCAACTGCTTCAGTCATCCAGGAATTCATGACCATGATGGCTATCTGTCACACGGCCGTTCCTGAGCACACTGACAGCAGGATCACGTATCAGGCTGCATCCCCAGGTCTGTCCAACTCCTCCAAACACACTGAAACAACAAATATTCACTTGAGGTTCCAGTTGAGAGCCATTAAAAGAACCCAGTAGAAAAATTATTTTCTGTTCATCAAAAGGACCATCGCAGAAATAAATTACATTTTAAAATACATTAAATTGCAAGACAGTTCTTTTTAAATCCGTAGCATTGCTGTTTTAGTGCTTTCGGGCCAAATAATGCAGCCTTTATAAGCACAAGACACTTCTTTCAACAACATCTTCAACAAAATCTTGCAGATCCTAAACTTTTGAACAGTAGTGTTTGTATTAAATATAGTAAAGCTATAAATACCTCAGTTACATCTATAGATGTAGGTTTACAAACAGGTGTACAAATAGATGATTGAACTAATTTTAGCGTTCCACACATCCGGTAAAGGTAAAGGCTTCTCTGACAAGATGGGCACAGTTGGTTGAGTTTAAAAAAGGGGCACAGGAAGTAAAGGGGGGAAGTCATTGCATGCTCTGAATTTCCTGTTCCTCTTTCTATTGTTTCTGAAACCGTACTAGACATCAGTGTTGAGCTGAGACTGAGAGTAGTGGATCTGTTTGAATGCATTTAATCAATTTGCCTCGTACAGATTTGATTTGTTTCTGTAAGACAAGTGAAATAATGCAGACGAAGAAACCGATGAGTTAATTAATGCTGGTTCACTCTCTCCGCTCTCTGTTTGACACTTCATGGTTATGCATAATTTAGCATTTGTCAGAAGTTATCCCTGGCTTTGAGGCTTAGCAAGATGGGTTAATTTCACGTCAGTGCAGCGGTGCATTGAATATTAGCCAGACCTGTGGTTGAGATAAATGGAAGGCTAGGGCACTGAATGTGATGAGTCTTGATTTTAGAGACCGATCGAAGGACAAAAGGTAGCAGCAGGTTTTAATAGTGCCACCTCATCTCCAACAGTTTGTCTGCTTAGTGTTGTAAACAAGTAGTCATATACCAGACGCTTTTATCCAATGCAACTTAACCGCCACCTGCCCTGACCACATGCTGTCTTGTTCCACAGATGAAGGCGCTCTGGTTCGGGCGGCACAAAACCTGGGCTTCGTGTTCTCTGGGAGAACTCCAGACTGTGTTATTGTGGAGTCGGTAAGTAAAGACGTCCTGGGAATAGATGATGAGTTGCACTGGGAACATGACTCACCCTCTGTCATGCTGCATAGCTCACTCACACTTTACACTCAAGGAGAACTATTACAGGCAATTTGTACGGTGCAGTCCCACTTCAACAGATCCATTATTTCCTTATTATAATGTATGATAGAGAGGAAGCCATCATGGACCTGTGGCAACTTAATTTCATATACTGAGTCAATGAATAGTGAACGTTCTTCCTGTCTGAAACAAATAACTCTCTGACGATCGGTAATAGTGTTTTTTGCACTGCTATTTAGCAGCGATGCTATTGAGTCTTCACAGGAACAAATTCATGAATTCATTATTAAAGAGTTGTTAAAATTAGTTATTGTATTAGCTGTCATAAACAATAATTTATACAGCTTTATTTTGAATACATTTATTTGAACAAATTGGAATTAGAGAATTGGAAAAAGACTTTTACTTTACTACTAAAAAAATATACTTCAAATAAGTTGTCATTTTAAAATTTCTATTCATCAACGATTCCTGGAAATTAATCTAGTTTATCAACTAAATTAATTAGAGTAATTAGAACCGAGTGTAATGGCTGCTGAAAATGGCTTGGTTACGGGAATACGCTTTTTTTTTTCTTCTTTTTTTTTTTTACGTTAGTCAATTAGTAAATGTAGAAATTAATGTTGAGCGAAATGAATGAATGATAATTTGGATTAAAAATGAACTGATTTGTAAATTATATTTTAACCAAGTTGTGGGTTTGCAGACTAAATTGAATCTCATTAACAGAGAACCTATTATGAGTTGGTTCTTTTAATGAAATGCCCCAAATTGCTTATAATATCACTTTAAATCAGACAAAAATTTTTTTTGCTGATTCCATCTCAACAATTACTGAACTGAACTGACACATCCGCGTCGGGGCAGATTGCACATTGCACATTTTTAATGCAAACAATGGAAGCGACGCGCTCATATTGGCGCATTTCAGCTTTTCAGATTGCCGCAAGAGGTCCACGGTGCGTGGGTCATGTGACAAGAACCAACTAATCAGCTTCATCTTTCCCCGTAACAACATTTGAAAGCTTAGCCAAAATAAAGCAATAGTTGGTCGAAGCTGTACAGGGAAAGGCTGAACCACAACTTGTAATGCAGTAGGTTAGATTGAATAGGTTATATTATGTTAATATTTTGTTTATCAGTCTGTAAAATTAATCAGCTTGGGGGTTGATATGGAAAAATAGGAAGGACTCACTATTCTAATGCACTAGCTGTGTTTTCATATAAATATATATATATATGTGTTGTCAAATGATTAATCGCGATTAATCGAATCCAAAATAAAAGTTTTTCTTTACAATATATATGCGTCTATGCTGTGTTTGTTTATCATGTTTATATTAAAACACACGTAATATATAGTATATATTTTGAAAGTATTTACATGTAAATGCGTTTATACATTTTATTTTCTTATATTTGATATTATATCTAAATATATTTAATATATAAACATAACATATTTTCATTAA
>JAUMHQ010000019.1:2100205-2121126 GCA_032361165.1 Enteromius paludinosus | reverse complement strand
GCGCTTTGGGTGTATGGCAATACACAGTAAAGCGCTATATAAATGCGCATTCATTCATTCATTCATTCATTCATTCAACCTATTGAGTTGACTACATCAAAGGACTCTGTTTGAAGTGTGAACTGTGTGTTATATCATTAAGAAAATTTACCTGCTTACGAAATCATTGAACAATATATTCACTGCATTTCACAGATACACCCTTAAATGGCTTGATTCTTTTTACTTTTACACTTATTGTGTTGTGTACTCTGTGGTTTGAGTTATCCTGGTTGGGAATTAGAAATGAATCTTAATTCTAAATTCGAATTGATTGGCTGAATCCTACCTGGCGCCCAAATAGGGAATGTAAAATTTAAGGTAAAATTACTATTAAGTACCCCTTAAGTACATTATATCATTCATGTGTCTTTGGGTGGGGGGTGTTTTTTGTTTTTTGTTTTTTTTACCAAAAAAAGGTTTTGCAGATTTTTGCCCTCAAAAGAAAAAAGGAACAGCATATTAAGTAATCGTTGTATCACATCCGAGCCCCTGCTCACCACATTACTGATCAGCTTACAGGAGACCATTTGCTCTCACTCGCTTTTTTTTTCCCTCCTCTCTTCTATGCAGCTGAGTTTTCTCTACGGAGTCCTGTCAAAATCCTGTCCGCTCCAAATAGGATCATGGCTGGTCAAAGGGCCAGGGGCTTCCTGAGAAAAACACATTAACAGTCCACAAGCTCACTCTTTCTGTCTCTGTCTACTCTCTTTTTCTCATACACGCATAACTGATTCTTTGTAATCCAAGAATGAGATGATTTTTCTCAAATGCCCCTCCGGTCCTGCATTAGCATCTAACTGTAAGGGTAGTCAACTGACTGTAGGAAAACCCCAGCGAGAATTACCCATGCAGCTCAACACATTTATTTTCTGCTTTTGTTTAGTTTCATGTATGTTAGAATACAAGGGATTGCCAAGAGCTGTACTAGTCCCTGTATCGCTTCACAGATTTTCTTAATCACTGTTTGAAATATATAAATGGACAATTTCATGCTTATGTGTTTATTTGTGAGAAGTAGCTGTGAAGAAATGAATACTTTGAAATCAGCTGGTCATTATCCCTAAAATCAACCCCAACAGAGAGATACAAAATCCTCACCGCCACGTTTGGATTTATTTATTAATAATGCCTAGCTGATTATACATTATATCTTTCTTTAATCTGCTTACGGTGAATCACTTGGGAAAAGACTTTCCTCGTTCATCAGTGCTTTCTTATTTCTTTATGTGTATTATTAATTATATATTTTTGTCTGTTTTCCTGCAGAACCTGCAGTTGCTGGGGGCCACAGCGATTGAAGACGAACTGCAGGACAAAGTACCCGAAACCATCGAGACCCTCATGAAAGCCGACATTAAGATCTGGATCCTGACTGGAGACAAACAGGAGACCGCCATCAACATAGGTGAGCGTTAAACACATGCAGATTGTTTGTATGAACACACACTTTGATTGACAGTCGAGACTGGACAGGAAATGATGTGGAGATGAAGGGAAAGTTTGTGGACATCCACATGAGTGTGTGTTATGCCACTCAACCTGCTATGTTAAGTTGTTTTTTATCCTCATTTTCTATTTTTTGTGTCTTGTAGTTATTGCAGATGAGATGCTTCAGGTTTTTTTCTGATGTATTGACATTAACCATTAAGAATTTCTCTGGCTAATTTAAATGATCCAAAATATACACAATCCTTCCCCAGACCTCTCTCGCTCTTTCACTCAAACAAACATAGCTCTTCCTGACCGGCTGTCACACAGGTATAAGGTGTTTGGTTTCTTTCCTCATCCGAAAGCTGATGTAACGCACGTGTCCTCGACCCGCTCGACTCTAATCTGTCCCTGCAACCACCACCAGCTCTCAAAACAGACCGCGGCCCCCCTCCTATTTGTCTGTGATGTGGCGTCTCGTATTAGTCCGACAGCTGCGCGACTACAAATGTGACTTTCGAACAGGCCTCATGTTAAACACTACGGTCAGAAAAACGGATCCTAACAGAGCACAGTCTGTGGCCACCTACCAACACTGATCCTGAATCAGCCCATTGTGCCCACCGGCCAGCTGTGCCGCGGCTTGAAAACATACACGCTCGGAGAGGAAGGGATTTTTACTGGACCTCCACTTGGCTGGCATGCACTCTAAAATAAAGACACCCATGTCTGTGTTTACTTTGTATTTTTTTGCTTTTTGTAATTCATCATTTGGAGAGTTGGAGGATTACAAGAGACAAGAGTCTTCCAGCTAACATAGGTTCCCAGAGTCCTTTCGCCTGTATGGTTAAAAGGTGTGTGAGGTGATATGACCAGATGTTTTCAAACTTAATTTTTCATCTAAAATATAAAGACATTAAAGTATAAAATAAGTATTTAATGAGAGAAATTATTTTTTTTAAAGGGGTCATATGATGTTGCTAAAAAGAACATTGTTTTGTGTATTTGGTGTAATGCAATGTGTTTATGCGGTTTAAGGTTAAAAATAAAAGGCATTACAAATGAGGCATATGTTGCATCCAGTGGAGACATACAGTAATTACTGATTATAATGACTTAGTACTTTTTATGTGTCATGGGATCTTATCTATAGCATATAGACTTTAACATTAAACAATTAACATTGTGCTTATGCATCTAGACAACACTTTATTATTCGGTTTTTAAGTTGAAGTATTGAAAAGTGTTTTTTTTTTTTTTTTTTGGGGGGGGGGGGTTATCACTGGCTTTCTTCAGCATACCATTTAACCCTCTTTATACTGTTTTACTGTAACATGAGAAAAACCAATTAAGCGTACTTGAAAATATAAGGATTCTTCATTTCCCACACTTGCACTCTAGAAAAAAACTGAAAAACTATCATCAGAAGTGAAGTGAACCCCAGGACTGAAGTCAAGCGCCGTTTAATCTTGGGTTAGCGGGCACTTAGAACTGTTTGGCCGCCTCTTGAACATAGACATGAAACCGCTTCAGTTCTTCTATCCACACTAGCCCTCTGACGGCCTTATTAATGTATCAGACCATTAAGCAGAGAGTTGGAGCGAGGACAGGTGAGCTATCCACACTGTGCTGCTACCGCTGAGCTGTTGCTCCTGGCCACTGGATGCCACTGTAAAGCCTCAGAGATTAAAGCCCAAACAAACAGCATGCGGCCAACGCAAACAACTCAACATGCCCTCTTTTAACCCACAGCCACTGCCAACAGACCGAAAGAAAACCCACCCTGCTGTAGCACGGGGCCAATGCAACCGCTGAGTGTAACCTCAATGCCTCCTTTCCAGATTTAAACAGAATTACGCTTCATCATGCAGGTGTCTAAATGTAAATCTTTCGTTTCTACCAAAGGGGTTTTTAGTTTAACCATGTTTTAGAGGGATGAGGTGACGTTACTGCCAGTAGTCAGGATGAAGCTTGGAAAAATGTCACGGTTTGAGTCACTGTCAGGAAACAAAATCTGTTTTCCAAACAGACGGGAAATTTTGGTGAATATGCAAGTTTGAAATCAACAGAAACGCTCTGCACAGGAATGACAGGACAGGACACCGGCACCCAAATGCATACTCATTCATGCTCTTGTTGAATTTGGTCACAGTTTTGTAATGGCGTCTCAGTTTTTTTTTTCCTCTTAAAATGTTACGTACAAGGCTACTATTCATAAGTTTCTAAATAGTCCTATTATATATATATATATATATATATATAATATGTATGTATATATCCAATTTTTGGATTAATAGATCAAAAGTAGTTCAGTACACTTGAATCAAAACACTATATGGATAAGTGACTATTAATATTCAGTTGAAAAAACACCATTTATCTAGCAGAAAATGTAACAAAGCACAGTATTTCTGGGAAAATAAGTGCTAAAAGCTTATCATTAGAGATGCCTTTTATTATTAAAATTATAATTAATACATAATTAATGTAATTTAAAATAACTTTTGGGCAGTTCTTGTCCTTTACAGTAACATTTATTTAAAACTAGTGTCCCATTGATTCTTTCCAGTGTGTGCACACACTCTGTTCCCCATGGACATCACTCCTCCAATTCTGAGGTGTCGGTATCCTATTAAACAGCAAATGGACTTGTTCCGCCCTTTGTTGTTTAGACACATCCTGATGGATGATGGGATGTCGTGCTTTTTCTAATCGGGTTGAGAGAGCCTGCTGTCAAGCTTCCAGTTGTGATCTCATACGAACAGTGGAAAGGCACGTTAAAACCAATGCGGTGTGGGAGTTTTAAACTCAGTTCTGCTGTAAACTTTAATCACAAAATGTACTTTTCACTCCTCAATTATTCATTTCTTTCATCCGTTGCTGTGGTTACACTTCACATATCTTTGTGATGTTGATCTATTGCTAAAATACTAAGTTGCGGCAAACCATTCGTCATTTGTTTAAATGCCAAGCAAGGCGTTTTTTTTTTCCTCCACTAACATACCATATGTTTTCAGGCTTAATAGTGAGAGGTTTAAGTAATGAGTTTTCTTTTTTTTTTATTTATTTATTTTTTTTTCCTCAAGGACACTCCTGCAAACTGCTCACGAAGAACATGGGCCTGCTGGTGATAAACGAGGACACCCTGGATGTGAGTATCGGGACGAAGGTGTATGTTTATTTAAAAAACCAGTTACATGTCACCATTTGTTATGCAAGCTCAGAGAAGAGATGAAACGACACGACAGCTGACTGATCGCTTCAGCCCAGTGACATAATTCCCAATGTGACTCTCTTCCAGAACAGTCATAGATTTTGTTTTGGGTTTTCTTCCAAATCATTCCCATCCAATTTCGGTCTCGTGTTTCATTTTACGAAAGGAATAAAATGATACAGTGGGGCCCAAAAGTAAAAAAAAAGTTGTATCTTTTATAATTAAACAATTTTATTATTATTAATAATTAATTATTGTTTTGTTACACTACTGTTCAAAAGTTTGGGTCAGTAATTTTTTTAAGAAATTAATTTTTTTGCCAAGAAATGATTTACTTGATCAAATATGACAGTATAGAATGCCGAAAATAAATCTTTCAAACAGTACCATTTCTTTGTTTTTGAAATGTTCAGCTCTCTAAAACATTGTTTATTTCCAGGTTTAAATCATGCAATTTTAAATGTGGTCACAGACTTTGGGATCCTACTGTATGTGTTTGTCAGATGGAGCTTATAGGAAAGAGAGGATGTGGTTGCACCGCATGGAGCCATTCAAAAGAAGAGAAGGGGTTGTAGACTTAGAACAGGGGTTTAGGACCCGCTTTCGTACACGCACTTCTATATGCACAAGGTACAGGCAATGACTCCGTGATGGGAGAATCTATTCTGTTGACGATGAAACCGAAAGCCATCCGCTTTCAAAGAAGGAAACCATTTGAAACACATGAGCGCACACTTCCTACAGGTCAGCTGGCCCCTGCAGGGAGGGTCTTGTCTGTTGTCTGTGGAAGTTAAGGGCTCTAGAAACCAACCATTTTGCCAAGCTTGTGCACATGCAACGAAACCCCTGATTGGGTGGGACCTGTCCCGGTGCGAGGGGGTGGGGTTTAGGCGATGACTGACGGCTCTCAGTCTGTCAAACAGCCATTTAGTGTGATAGATGGAGCCAAAGGAAAAGAGGAGAGAAATAAGAGGAGCGTTCCACAAAGCAGACGGCCGCCATTTGAAATGTCAGCGCCTGGTCTCCCATGCATATGAACATGCTTATACAACACGAGAAAAGAAAACAAGGAGGAATTCTCGGAGCACTCGGAGGTCCGGCAGTGGTGGGACTTGCCGTGCTCTCACATTGCAGGAGAAAACACTGGAACAGTGCGCCTCCCTTTCCCTTCTCTTGTTTTTTGCATTTAACACATTCAGTCTATTAAGGAAAACAAGATGGATGAAGGAGCCCACTCATCTGGCCCAGAGTAAGGGGGGTTGAGGTCTTCACCGGACGTCTGAGGGGGTTTCATTATCTCAGTGGAGGAAAATGCAAGGCACTGTGGGACGGGTCAAAGAACAGTAACTCAATAATCACATTAAATATGCGGCAGACCACAGTGCCTTCTGCTGCTCGCTGATGAAAAAGAGCTCTAGTGTGCAGATAAGCTGTGAGAATGAAGAGATTGTGGAAGAGTACAAAGGAGGAAAGAAATGGGGCCAAAAATAGAGATCCTCTATGTCTTTAAATTTTATTTCATGTAAAGTAGCCGTTTTTTTGACTCTGTAGCATTTATTTTTTTCCCCCTTTATGGTCCCTTTAATAGAGTAGTGAATTTCATGAATAAATACAATTTGTAATTTTTTCACTATAAGTAATAATAATAATGCATTTATTTCTTTTGATCTATTTCTTTTTATCCAAACCCCTTCCGTGCACATTTTGTATGTCTCCCTTGTCAGACACACCCAATTCCAGTCTTACAGTCTCTACTAATGAGCTGATGAGTTGAATCAGGTGTGTCTGATAAGGGAGACGTATCCTGCGTCCGAAATCACATACTGCTTAAGTAGGTACTGCATTTAAAATTGAACGTACGAACGTATGAATGTGGGTAGTATGAATGGAATTCGGACGTACTATATCCGCCAAATTGATGTTGTCACGTGTCATGCGTCGTCACAACAACGCGAAAATGTCAACTTTCAATAAATCATCCTTTTTTTTTTATTGTGTTAAACAAGTGTAATTTAATCACAATAAACAAAATTTTTTTCCTGAGGTACTTACACTTGAAATAAGCCGCGTCTCCACTTTTTGAATATTACGCCTCCTCTCCCGGAGCCTCCTGGGATAGGAAAGTGTCCATGGTATGCCTACTATAGAATTCGGGTGGAAGCAGTAGGTCATCCGGGTACTTTTCGCCTACTGAATTTCGAATACTATGAATTCGGACATACTTCTCGCCTCGCTTACTGTTTTTCGCGTACTATGTATGCCATTTCGGGTGCACCAATACAAAATGTGCAGGATAGGGGTGCTTGTAGAACAGGTTTGCAAATCGCTGATCTCCAGATCATGAATTTTTTTGTGATCTTGACATAAGGTTTCTTAAGATTCATACTGTGTAGGCATGTGTTTGTTGTTAGCATAAATCATCAGTACATATAATAATATATAAGTCAGTATAAAGATTATCACTGTGATCATTTGTAAGCAATACAAAAAACATGCATGGCTTCATTAGCCTATAGGGCTAGCTAGGTAAAAAAATATATACATTTCTCAATTTTAATCAATAAAATTTTTTACGAAACGATATTGATTCTTAAATCCCAAGAATAAATCAATCTAGCCTGTTTTCAGTTCATGAACGCAAAATTTTAGCTCACCTCCCATCCGATAAATTGCAATAAGCTTTGTGTCTTATTACTTTGAAAAAGCCTCAGATTTCAAATTCTTACCGTTTTATGACAGTAGTGGACAGTTGCGGTTTCATGTGGAGTGACAGGTTAAGAGAAGCGGCAACGCAAAGCATGTGATCTGATCATTTCCTCCACTTTAATACCCACTTCAGCATGAAATAAACATCTGAAGTTATGTTCAAAGTAAAATTCAACTGATTGATATCCATATACTGTTTCATGCAATCGCTATATCAGTGTTTCAACCGTGCAAAGATGTCAGTATAACAGCTTGTAAACAATTCCCAGTTTCTGCTGTTTTTTTATGAAATGTTGCATGAGAGTCAACCAACAATTGGGCTTGTTTGTTTGAAATAACAAGAGCTATATTCTCTTTCTTTCATAGCCAGTTGATTGTCAGGCAGTAGTGTGCAACTGGATCTCCGTCTTGGCATATTTATATACATTTGCGAGTGTATGTATGCACTTGCAGTCTTCTATCTGTCATTACTTCTTTGCATGACACATGTAACCTGGCCTTTGTGTCCTTCCGCTCCTTGTTTATAATGTCTGATATCACATGCATGAGTCCAGGCATCTCAGTAAAAGGATTTCCAAAGCACCTAAATCAGTCGTTATCTGCTGGATCTAGGCCACGTGTGGAAGCACTTGATGTACTGTATATCCCACTGATGCCTTCTGCCCACTTGCAAAGCAAACACTCTTGAGTCATCACGGTCACAGCCATAACACAGAGGCCTGTTTGGACGACTGAGAGTGTTTAAGCTGTGGAGACTGGGAAATGGCGCTGAGGAAATGGAGATACTATTCTCTCATCAGTCTTCATAAGGGGTCTTATCATTTGATCTTATACTGTCTGAGGCAGACTTGTGTATAATGTACACTTTTACGCACGAGGACACCTACAGAATGGACGCCACATATTAGAGAAGCTCTTACAGCTGCACTTCCCTCTCTTTCTCTGAAACCTGAGGCTTCTCTCTAAACCCATGGCTTCTCTCTCTAAATATTTCCTTTGAGCTTGGGTTTCAGAGTCTGTTGTGCCAGGAGATTGTTGGTTGGTCCCTAAGGTGTAATCTCACTCCCCTTAGGCATCTGTCCTCCCTACACACACACACACACACATATTCAGTCTTAGAGTTAATGGTGATCATCAGGTATAATGATTCTAATACTGTGCCATGCTTTTTATTTTTATTTGTATTTTGTATTTTTTTACTTTTGTATATTTTATATATTTATTATTATTTTTATTTTATTTTCTATTTATTTATTTTTTAAATCAGAATTTTTTTGATATTACATATCGCTTATTATTAGTACAAAGTAGTATAGGTTATTATATTATATATTATATTATTTTAACTTGTTGATCTTTTGTTAATTTTCTGGCAAAATATTAAAATGCCTCATTAAGCAAGAAGTGATGTTATTTGTATAGCTAGTTTTAAACACAGTTTAATTACATTAACACGTTTGTTTTGAAAGATTCTCTTTAGTATATTTTTTTTCTCCACTGAGAGTTACTCTGACACTTTTGCTTTATTTTTGAGACGTTTTGAATACTTTGGAATTCATCAACATTCAATCCTGCTTACTCTGCATAAACATGCTTTTATTAGACATTATTTCACTCCTCGCATACAGAAGGGCTTGTTTGTGTCATGGTTTTCACCATGTTGGAATGTGAGGCCAAAAACATGCTGGACAGCTGTGGAACATGAGCTGCAGATAGAGACGTGCGCTGATTTGTTTACCCACAATGCACAGGGATTTAAAGCTATGAAGTCCAGCTTCTTTAAGGCTAGAGGAATTTCTGTGATCATTCAGGTTGACTCTTAGACCCGTTAAAATGTTATATAGTGGAGACCCCTGACTCTTTCTTATGGCATGTTAGTCATTTGCAGAGTCATGAGCTGGTGTGCAGTGTTTCCTCTGCCACGTGCATTTGTATCATTTTATAAGCAGACATGGTGTAATTTTATAGAAAACATATGGAGTACAGCAGCATTCCTAATCCAAACACAGAAGCATCCTCCTACACGTCCTGAATGCTTGCAATAAAAGCCTCTTATTACGAGGTATATTTTCTGCATCTGTATTCAAACTCAGTTTAAAACAGTCAGGTTAAGTCAAAGATCCCAATTTTTCTCTGGCCCAGTCAGTGTTGATTTAAGATCTTGCAGGTTTAATCAACACACAGAAATATTCCTGGCTTCTGGTTTGAGCCCATACAGCTGGGACAAAACATTCCTCCAAAATAACCCATAAACCCAGACGTATGCGCACTCAGATTGCGTGAACCCAATGAGAGCGGGAGAAGACTGAAGTAAATTCCCATGCCTTTGTGTTTCCTGGTCAGGGCCATTGAAAGGCCTTGTTCTAACAAACGAACCATCACACCCAGCTTTGCGCTTTCCGTAATGAAGCGTGCCATATGTATGTTCTCACTTTGATGCCCTTTGCATTGACAATAAACAGACGTAAACCCCACGTGCAAAAGTGTCTGGTGCTCTGCATGTGAAATCCTGTGTTATTCTTGGGACTGATTGCGTTGGCATTGAAGGAAAAGGGGGGAAATTATCCCGGTGTTCATGTGTGGTGTCTCATCAGACGTCTGTGAACAGTTTTATGATTTATTACATTACAAATCCCCATCTTAATGAATTCAGCCTTTTGAGTCGCACGTTTCTCAAAGAAATATTTACATACCAGCTGATTTAGTCAGATACACAATTGTTGTAATGTCATTTTGCATGAAATGTTTATCAATATCTTACGTTATTCTATACATGTTTGTGTGCAGGGTACCAGGGAGACCCTCAGCCATCACTGCAGCATGCTGGGAGATGCTCTGCACAAGGAAAACGACTTTGCTCTCATCATTGATGGAAAGACACTGAAGTATGCCCTCACTTTCGGGGCACGCCAGTATTTCCTGGACCTGGCTCTTTCTTGCAAGGCTGTGATATGCTGCAGGTATGTTACTATACCTGGAAAATTTGCTGAAAATCAAGAATGGCTCAGTAATAGTCTTTGCAAAGTGTTACACTGAAGATTCACTTTACCAGGGGTTTTAAAAATGTGTCACAAGGGGTCGCTTGAAAGTAAATATTATCCAGATAATATTTCAGTTTATTTTGGCTGTTGTACAGAAACGACTAAAAGTTAATCATTTAGTTTGGAAGACAAAAAGGTTTTCTTTTTTTTTCTTTTTTTATGGTTCATTTTCACACACAATCCAAATTGGTCTGTCAGCATGAAAATATCAAGCTGAAAATTTATGAAGAGAGACTATCCCAAGGGAATCATCGCTTTTGGTGGTCTTTGCTATCAAAAGCCACTTTTCCACTATCAGAACTGTCAGGTACGGTTCCAGTTGTGTTTCCATGTGACGATTACAAACCGTTCTCAGCCCAGAATTCTAGGCACGGTTACACAATCGTGCTGAACCGTGCTAAAGAAGTGCGTCTGCTTGATGTCGCCAATTAGGATCTGTCACTTGTCTGTTCCCTGGCTACTAGCTAAGGGTGCTATTTTGAGAAATGTTAATGAAAATTAGAAATAAAATGCGAAATTTGGGTGCACAGTGTTTATTTACACCTCATATCGTATGTAAACATTTGTGTTACCATGGCAGCATTTGAATTGCATTCCGTTATCAGCCCCACAGTGGAAAACTAAACCAGAACCGTACCAGCCGGCTCGGATTGGCACGGAATGGAATGGTTCTGCAAAGAGAACCATTCGGCATGATGGTGGAAAAGCAGCTTAGAAAGTTTAAAAAACACACCATAACTTGCAGAAATGTTCCTGTTTGACTAGATCTACAAATTTGTAACTTTATTTCATGGTACAATATATATTACTATATATATATATCTAATATTTGAATTATGATATCACAATTTGATTCTATAGAAATTTGATCATTCTTGTCACCTCTGTTAGTATCACAAAAAAAAATTTATGCTAGCATAAATAATAAAGAAGCGGTCAGCCATTTAAATAAGAATAAGAAACTAATTACAATTAGACTGCTGTCACTTTAAAAGCTGTCCAGATCCAATACACAGTTGCACCTTGAAATATTTTCTTCAACCGTTCAAAGGCAATAAAGAGGCAAAAATAACTCCATTCAGTACTCCTTCGCTCTATGTGCTGTGTCTTATTGTGCGCAAGCCTCTTTGACAATCACTTGTTTTTAAACCGCAGTGCTTAAAAACATGTGCAGACAATACATTTTCTTGACCATAGCACAGCAATGTCACATGAACATGTAACCGCTAGAGAGACAATAGTAGCAATCTCTACTGGTTGACAAATTTCTACCGGTTATTCATGTCTACTGGTTTATTGCACACTCCTACCATAAACAAAACGATTGTTTTTCCATTATAATCAGATGCCATTTTAAATTTAATTGAGCAGGACGTTGCACGGCCATGCTCTGCTTGAATGTTTACTATTTCACAGGTGGATGTAAATATGTCTTTGCAGGTTAATAACCCTTTTTTCCCCTCCAGGGCCATCATTGGACATTTTTCTGCACTTACAAAAACATCAAGTGACTGGCAGACAATTACAGGCAAATGCCGCTGTGCTGTTTAAAGAACAAATTACCTTCCCTTTAGGTCACAACCTTCCCAATAAACATAATTATACTAGCTCTCAAAGCAGTAATTTACTAATGAGTGTTATTTTTTTATAATAGTAGATTGTAGTCAGAATGTCTGTCAGTTGTACACAAAGTTAAACCGTGTGTTAGCAGACTAGTATGAACCATTCCAAAAAAATGGCACACCGCGAAAGAAACATATGAGCAACCAATTGAGCGTGACAAGGAACTGCCAAAAATCAGTGTCAATTTCCAGAAACGAGCACCACAGGTGCCACAGCCATTATGCAATGCTTGATGTAATCTATCCGAGCTGCTTTCGCTGACTACACACACACAACATACGAACAGCCACACGGTGTCCTGAGGAGTGCAGATGAATAAATGTTCAAACTGACTCTAGAGGTCTCCTGCTATAACGGCAGCAATCTCCGGTTCACTGGAGAGCCTTACATCACTCTACGGTCATTGCTTACAGGATGACCTGTGAACGTTAAACTGGGGTTAAACCCCGAAGGAGCTTTTCTAGCTAAAAGCAAGGCTTAATTTGATTTGCTGACACAAATGATGCAGTACTGTAATGTGCTGCAAGCTTTTATATATGTCTTTTTTTTTAAAGGTCAGGGATTCTGGGCTCAGGTTGGGCTTCATAAGGTATACAGATTTGTCCGATTTGGGCATTTATAAGGTGTGGGTTTGTCTAAATATTATGGGTTTCCAAAATTTGTTTAAAAAACATTAAAGTTCCTCTAGTAAATATATACTGTATTTGTCAGGGGTTTTTTGTTAGTTTTTTTCTGAACTTGTTTTTTAGCTGCAGTGATGTGAGCTATATTCCTTTGAGTTTTTATTTTATTTTATTTTTTTTTTTTATAAATAAAATAAATTGTTGAATCAGTTTCATGGGATATTTTTGTGATTTTAAACATCTGTACTCATTATTTGTTATGAAATAATAGGACATATTATAATATTCCGAATTCCGAAAAATGTATTGTTTCCATAAATGTAGCTCATTCGTTTTTAACATTTTATTATAAATGGAAATGTTTTTTGAGCAGCAAATCAGCATATTAGTTTTATTTCAAGTATCAGGTGACATTGAAGACTAGATAAAGTAATGCTGAAAATTCAGCTTTCCCATTACAGGAATATCTTGGATTAAAATATATGTGTGTGTGTGTGTATAATTTGTATACATTAAATAATATAATAATAACATTTTACAATATTCTTATGTGAATGTAGCAATGGTGAATCTTATTTCAAAAACATAAAAAATGACTGTCCTTAAAACTGAACTGGTTTTAGATTAGATGTTATTTGGCGGTGAAGGCACAATAATGGATAAGTTTCTAAATGGTAATAAGAAGCAATAGTTAGGTGGCAGTAATTTTAATTATTACTTAAGTAATTTGGTATTTGAGCAGTGAATTTAAGTCTGACAGTTTGAAGTTCTCTTTTAACCTTTCTTTTTAAAGAGACGTTGTGATGTCACAACAGACGGTCAAGAAATCAAATGGTTGTCAACACTAATAATTGGCAACAAGAAAAAGTAGCCTCAGGTCCCTCTGTAAAGGTGCCATTGCAAATCTGCAATTATGTTGAAAATCTCTTTTCTTGTGGAAAGAAATAAACTGTCAGTTTCAGCAATGTTTCGCATCATATAGTTTGTTGTCTAATTGTAATTTTTATTAATTTATTTCCCAGGGTTTCACCTCTGCAGAAGTCTGAGGTGGTTGAGATGGTGAAAAAACAGGTGAAAGTGATCACACTGGCCATTGGCGATGGAGCCAATGATGTGGGCATGATCCAGACCGCCCATGTGGGTGTTGGCATCTCTGGCAATGAAGGACTGCAGGCTGCCAACTCATCAGACTACTCTATTGCACAGGTGAGAAACTATCAGATTACACATGCCTGCAGGAAGAAAGAATCCGTTAGATAAATTACGAATGAATTAAACAATTTCACTTTATTATAATGGCATGGTGAAATTTAAATGAATACAAAATTATGCAGCATTATAAATGTAAAATTAAACCAAATGTGCTACTGGTATGTGCTAAAACCGAAGCACATAGAGGATCAGTTCTCAATGTAAACTGACACTTTTGTCTTGTGTCACTACAGTGCGACTCCCAGAAAATAAATCTGGTACTAGATTATGTATCTAGGGTGAAGGGTTAAAACCTGTGGCTCATAGATTCTGCAGTCTGAGATGGGCGAAACGGGTCGGTCAGTTCAGTTTACATAGCTTGAGTGTTCACTTACTCAAACCCCTGCTGACGCTGAAACGGGACCTGTCCCTCTTATGTAAACTTAATTAAGAAGATGTTTCGTAATTCACAGATTTTGATACAGCATAATCTTCATTGTGTTTTTAACAAAAGAGGAGCTCAAGTGTCGCCAACTACTGTCAACATCTCTCTCCATCTCTGTCCCAAGTTTCATTTCACGTTTTGTTCAGTTCTTGGAAACATCCCTCTTCACACTTGTTTTTCTATACTGCCCCGAGCTGTCTGTTCACTGGCCTCATGCATCGTATTACCCAAGAAAGCATCTTGTCTTTTCTTAAGTGCCCTCATCGTATTGTAGGTGGAGGCGGGTGGAGGTAGTAGGGAATGCGGGCAGATTCATAAAGTCTCCTGAACTGCCTTCCAGCAAAACGGCTTGTATGATATGCGCTGGATCAGACGGCAAACTTCAATGTGCGGTACCGGCAGCTAGTATTTATTATCATCCTGAACCAGTGTCATCTTGATTTGCAATATAAAGCTTTTCACAGTGCTGCTCTACATACCGTATGGTGTCATATATTAGTATTTAAATGAAATAAAACCACTGTGTGTTGTAAATAACAGTGTTTTAAACTTTTAAATGCTTGTGTAAGGAAAGCAACACAAATGGGGCAAAAATGCATTTTAAGTCCCAATTTGATGGGAAAACCACGAACTTGGCAACACAGTAATGGGTTATAATGTGCACAATGGACACAAGCGTTGTTGCGCTGAGACCACAACAGCTTGAGGTTGTCTAATTTAGCACATTCTTCCTGCTGCACTAATAGTGGTAAGGATTCCTTATGTATGCATATCCTTACTGGTACAATTTAAACTGTATTACTTGTGTCCCCTTCAAAAATAGCTCCTAAGAAATATTATGTTTATTGCCCCCCCTCCCTAACTGTTAGATTAAATGTATGTCCCTGTGTGTGTGTTTGTGTGTATATATATATTAGGGGTGGGCATAGATAATTTTTTTTAATCTAGATTAAAATGGCTCATTTGAACTCATTTAAATTCTGGGGCCCCGGCGAATATAGGAATGGAGCCCTACGTTTGCACACATTTACTTCAATCAACCTTGAGGTACCTTTTTTGTTGTCAAAGTTGCTACTGCACATTGGTGCCCCACAGTTACGTCCAGTGTTTCTACAGTTTTCGTGTACATATTATAATTTTTTCATTAAAATTTACATTTAGGCTACACATAAGATAATGACAACAGCGGTGATGGCATGTGAAATTAGGCACAATTAGTCGAAATTTGTAGCTCATTTAGTACTGAGATGTAAATTTGCAGACGCTCCCTAGAGCAGCATAGGCGAATATCAAATCTAAAGTGCGTTTTCTTTTTGAAAACATCGTTTAGAAATAAAACCTGGAGTTTTCAAACTACAACAGGGTCAAAAGTGTCTGTTTCTGAGGGTGGAAAATGCCGGGATAGGTGCATAAAGTTATGCATTTTAAAACGAAAACGCACCTAATGTAAGCAACATATCTGAGTTTTCAGCTGAACAGAGCAGACGCAGAGAGAGGAGTGCAGCGGGAAAGATCGAGAGACCTCGCGCTCATGCTGCAGTCAGGTTACATAATATTTTGGTTTGCTACACGCAGGATACACACGAAGCACGTTGAACTCCGACACACAGACAGTCCTGTTAATAAACACTGTTACTATTCGCTTGTCCGTGCTTAATGCGTATCTAGTGAAAAGCATTTTGGGGGCCCAAGGCAGTTGCCTACCTTTGGCCTATGGGTAAGTCCGCCCCTGCAATTTGGCTAGGTATACATCCGCGCTAAAATATCAAGGTCAAAGTCAACCCAACTTTGAGAATAGATTAACGGCGATATTTGTTTTATTGCGCGATAAGAGTCTTGCGTTAACGCGTTAACAGCCCACCACTAGTATATACATATATATACATATATATATATATAATATTATAGATACAGATTTTATAGTATAGTGTGTGTGTGTGTGTGTATGTAGTATATCTAACCCATGTGCTCCCCAAGTGTGAAATTAATTTAAAGCTAAACTCACAACAGGGCTCTTCACAGTGTTAAGATGTGATTAAATTGTTTACGTGAAGGGATGAATCATTGTGAGCTGGAATGCTGCTGTGCACAGATCAGCAGGTTTTAAGAGGGGGCTCCGTATCCAGACTCCACTGTAGTCTGTCTGTCATCAACTCCCTCTCCTCACATCCAGAGGTCGAACAGCCCCTGAGCCCCTCAAAGGCCCCTTACATCCCACCCTGCTGTTCCTGCCTTTATAGAAGTGACTGGCTGTTTGTTTTAGAGCAGTGATGTTCATAACACTGTCACATTCAAGATGCTCTTTAGGAAATAAAACATGGCATCCCTAAATCATCCTTTGATCGTGTTTGCATATAACGCATATTACTTGTTTACACTGTCATGGAGGGTCACTGCAAGCCACTAATCTTGAGCACCTGTACAAGTTCGGCTGTTTGCATATTGTATTTATTTCAGCGGCCGTATAAATGGGTTACAGTGAAGCAAACAAACTTGTATCTGTTATGCTTTGTAAACAATAACACGTAAGGTCATGTCAGGGTTTTTTTTTGTTAGTTTAATTTCATAAACTGTTTAAAGAAAAACATTCACATAGATTTATCTCTGTTATCCTGATTTTGATCTGCACGTAAACACCTTCATCAGCATCTTATTTGGAGAGCAAAGCACATCTCTGTTTACATTTTCACGTCTAAGCCAGACAAAAACACAATTTTATGAGTTATCAGCGAAATGTTGTGCATGTGAAATCACTCCGTCCACCTAAGTGTTATAAGTCAGAAGTAGAGTTATGATGCTGAGCCTGTTTTTGGTGTGTGTTGTGCTGAAGTCAGCAGAAGATTTGGTGAAAATGTTTAGTAAATATATTGATCTGCTTAATCTTTTGCAATATACTTGTATGAAGCAACATAATAAATTAAAGTGAACTACTCATCGTATGTTTGAAAAAAACATCTGTTTGGCTTGATGAAAGTTAAACACAAAGTGACAGCAACACAAACAGCATTTTATGTTCGGTAAATCTGACAGAATCCAGATTTAAGCAATTTATATCAACAGTTTTGGGTGTTGGGTTAGTAGAATACTGTAAGTATCAAAATCATATTTTGTGACAATCAGGTTGAAACTAATTCTTAGTGGCCAGCTGATAAACCTGATAAAATTGTCATAATAAGGTAGTTATTAAAAGCCAAACTTAATGTGTTAACCAAAACGTACTTTATTGTTTTTGCACAGCTGCAAAAATCTCTCCTCTGCTTTTCAACCAAATAAGACCGATTGTAGCTGAAATTCTTAGAAAAATGGGGTTGGACGCTGTTTGTCTTGTCCATGCAATTCCAGGCTTCCTGTTGCCCAGCATGGATAAGATTGTCTCTTTATTTTCAAATCCAAAACCGCTCTCTGTGTTGGCTGGGGAACTGTAGATCTTGTGTAAACGATCGGCCTTAATGAACTTATCTCTGTCCTCCCTTCTCTCTCACAGTTCAAGTACTTGAAGAATCTTCTGTTGGTTCACGGTGCTTGGAATTACAACCGCGTTGCCAAGTGCATCCTGTATTGCTTCTACAAGAACATTGTGCTTTACATTATTGAGGTAAGACATTCTTGCAGTACAGTATGTCTCATCAAACTCATGACAGAGCTGCAAACCTTTTATTGCATTAACCATTAATGTCCTTTTCATGGCGATTGAATGACCACTCTTTAATGAATGAACTGGCATTGCATGCATATCTCCATCCCACTGTAGGAATGCAGGTCTGTCTATGTAAAGTCCACAAGCCATCCATCTGTGATGGTATTTGACTTTTTCCAGGCCTGGTGCTGATAGCCGGTTCAGAGACCTGACTTGACAAGTTAAAGGGCTGCTATCAGCACCAGCTTTATCATGAGAGGCGTTTGGCCATTTTGATCTGCAGCACGCTTGGTTTAGGAGACGTTACACCTCAGGGACAAGCTTTAGGTTTCCTCAAGAGCTGAAAGAAGAGTTAGTGGCAGACTAGTGGTCTGAAAGCAACATTAAGCCGTTATGTCTCTTTATTTAATGTCTAAGGCCTTTAAAATCCATGAAATGGACCTTTGGTCACACTAGCCTTGTGCTAGTATGCTAAGGCTACAGTAGTATAGAACAAAATGTATAGTATGTGTCCACATTTTAACATAATATGTTGCATTTTCCTATGATAATTTGATTCGTTGTAGTTTGAAATTCATAAAGAAGTCACTTTTTCACTTCCCGACAAAGACAAGAAGCCTTTTAATTTCTAATGCATCCAGGGAGTAGCTTGGTTATTCTTGTTGTGTCCATGCTTTATCCATTGTATCTCTCTTTTGTAAAATGTTCCCCTTTGTATGCAGCTTACTACGATTTGAAACAGACCAACACCAGTATTCATGAGCTTCAGCTGAAACATGAGCACTTCAAAAATCCATCTTTTTTCCCCTTGGCCCTCTTGCTCTTGTGTGCCACTTGACCCGTGAACTTTTTCCCTTCATCTTGATTTTGTTTTATGTGCTGTGGTAAATCTCTGAAAAGCCCCTTAGATTTCTCTCTGTTGGCATCCAGTGCTGCTGTAGATTGTGAGAACAAGGATAAGGAGATGAATCGGGGCTTCGATTGACCGTTGCTTTCTTCTGCCCTCTAAATGTACAGCATGGCACAGTTTGTGAGTTAGTTCGACCCATTTCATGGCCATTTCCTGTTTACATGCTTCTGTGCTGTTTAGATATGGGAAGCTGCTGTGGTCGTGTTCATTTTAAAATCGAGTAGATTAAATCCATGGGAATCTCAGAGCCCTGTGAGCAGTTATCGCCCAATGAATTGGATCTTTTAAACATTTTCTGTCGTAGTCATGCCGGGTGGCTTTCATGTATTTTTTCTTTTGGGTTTTGCCGTGGGGTTGTCGTATTTTGTTCCACAATGAAAGTTCCCCTTCAACACAAACATTTCTAACTGTGATCACATTTCACACTTTCTCATCAATCAAGAAACAAGCATCTCCTTCCTTTTTTTTTTTTTTCTTCTTGTTTTGCATAAGAGGTGGCACTGGAACAACTACGTCCAGTAAATGGCCTCACCCGAACACGCCCTCCGAATATTTCCAGCCACTTTTCCTTTTTGTCCTTTTCTCTTTAAGCTCTGCTTTTGAGTCTCTATGAGAACTGAAAGCACCCCAGCTCCTAGAGGTGAATGTATCTCCTCCTCTGCACATCTTTTGTTATGAGCAGAAAATGTATTCCCCCTCTCCGTTAGGGGCCTTTCGAAGATAATAGGGGCAAAGCTTTACTGTTTCCTTGCCTCACACCAAAAACACCTCTGTTTTGTAAGAGCTTGACATTCAAGACACTTGCTTCCCAAGGGTCGGTTAAAAGGGATACATTTGTCGCTCTAATAGGTTTACCTTTGTGTCCGTGAAGACTTTTCTTCATCTCATTTTTCCAGACATTAACCTCAAGGAAGTGGAATAAGGATGTTAGTGGCCGTTTTAGCCCTCTCAACATGTGGTTAGCAATGGATACGTGCACATCTTCCTATATATTATAGTAGCTTTAGAATGGTTTCTATTGTTTCAGACTTTTTTTCTTTTTTTTTTTTCAGCTGTAACCACACAATAGCACATCTTCCATATATTGTCAGACAAATAAGTTTGGGTTAACCTAAACGTTTGTCATGCTGGTTTATTTAGACTTTGGTTTGTGGTCTTGCATTCTTTCGACATGAGCAAAAATTAACCCGGGAAAAAGAACTTTTGAGAAACTTAGTTGGATTAGCTGCTTTGAGACATGCAGAAAGCCCCTCTTACAACCAAATTGCTGTGCTTGCTGTCATTATCCTGCTGGGCTCTTGAGAGCTTGATTGACAGCTCTTCAGCAGGCACCAGAAGGGCTGACGGACGAGTAGCATTTCTGAGGTAATTACAAGGGCCTCATTCAGACAGAGCGGCAGGCTTAGAAAAAGACTGCAGGTCTGAGTAGAGGCCCTGGGCCCTGCAGTCTCACTGGTGCCATCATTGAAAAACACCCAACTAGTTCTTTTGGTTCTTCTCCCACTCACATTTGCTATTCAAAGGCCCTGCCTTTTTATCTTGCCAACAATTTTTAGGTTCTCTGAATATTTAGGTTTTAGAGTATTGTTAAAAATTGTAGTGTTTATACTAGAGGTGGGTGATATGGGAAAAATATCATATCATGATTTTTTTCTGGGGAAATCACGATTTACGATTTTTATCCCGATTCTTTTACAAGTTGTTTTTTTAAGATTATTTTTTGCAAATTACAGAGGTAGGGGTGCGTGATATCATATTATTTAAAAATGGTTTTACTGTTTTGCAAGTTGTCTGATCAGTACACACAAAGCCGTTCAAGGTAACAAAGTATAAAATAAAGAAGAGCAGATATTTAGGCCAAAATGAGCAAAGATAAAAACCGTTGACATTTATCTTATAAACATATGAATAAAACAACCAGTGCTTTTATTTTTCAGGAAGAGTAGGTGTATTCAGCAGTATTGAAAGGTGAAACACTATATACTTCTGCACTACATCCATCATTTACTCTCTCTCAGCTCGTTTTTATCTGAATGAGTTTCTTTTTTCTGTTGAACATTG
>JAUMHQ010000019.1:2078178-2100105 GCA_032361165.1 Enteromius paludinosus | reverse complement strand
AACACACATATTATGTATTTTTTGTGATTTTATTTTTTTATTTAAAAAAAAAAAAAAAAAAAAAAATATATATATATATATATATATATATATATGTATTTATATATTATTTTTTAAATAAAAACATTTCCCTGGCACTGAATGAAATTATTTCAATTTAAAAATATGTATCTGCCTTTAATATTTCACAAGCTTGATATAAATTATTGGAGTTGGTTTATAGCCTATGTGAATTCGTGTGAGCTACCAGACCGTCCAGATCAAGGGCCCTACTGGAAAAATGAGGTAATACCAGTTTTAGGTGGTCAAGCTGTTTTTTTTCGACATTGTTGCTAGTTTATTGGTATTCCAAGCTCAGCCAGATCCCCACCTAAAGCAGATTGGACCAGCTGCCATGTTCCAGAACACAGCAAAGCTAGTTTTCACTTCTCAAGCAGAGACGTGGAGCAAAGAGGTGCCATCTTTTTTTTTTTTATTTATTTTTTTCTCTCCGTTTGGGTTCTTCCCACCCAACATGGAGACAGAGGACGGGGCTAGAATCACAGATTCCAAAATTCTCTAAAAATTATGCCGAGAGCCCCACAGGACGAGTCTCATGGGGACACACTCTCGCTCTCACACACACACACACACACACACACTCTTCACTTTTTCAGATTGTGCAGCAGAGGGTAGAGGGCAGTCACACCTCCACGCCGAGCGGCTCTGAATGAGCCAGAAGAGGAGAAGAAAGAGAGCCCTCCACACTATGTCCTCGCTCCCTAATGAGCAAATCAATGAATCTGTCTCATTGAAGGAAGCGGGAGAGAGGGGCACTCACAGGACCCAGAGGACTAGGCCAAAACGCTCTCTCATATGCATGTACTGCTGCTCATGAATAGAGGCTTTATTTTGACTTAGCACAACAATATCCTGCAGCCCGTAGCCCCTCAATGAGGCAGACTCGCATTAATTCAGCTCTCTGACCCACCTGTTTGACTACCAGCATGCCGCTGGCCACGACTGTTCAGGTTTTTTATGTGGCTTTTGATCAAAATGTGGTCATGAGGGATTTCTGAGTCTGGAATCTGCTTGCGAGGAGGAAAACAGCATCACATGTTATGCGATATTGCTTAGTTATTCATTTTTGTGTGTACAAATGGGTTTCAGAAGCCGCAGATCTCTTTTAAAAACAATATCACGGTAGAATGCACCTGATGGAAAGGAAAATGGGAGTTGGAATGGGTGGGCGTGGCTGTGGGGGGCGCATCGGGGGAGTGCGGCCAATCCTCCTCTCTTCCTCTCTTTCTTTCTCTATGTAGAGGCCGAAGGGGAGGGGTGACAGACATTTGTTTTGGGAACATTTTCACGCATTGGCTCGCTCCTATTGAATGAGAGGGGCTGGTGGATGTGCTTTCTGTGAGTGTGTGTGTGTGAGGACTGGTGGGGGCTGCAGTCGGAGGGGGTTCTGTCAAAACCCTAAAAATTTGTACCAATTCACGCTTTCATAATGGAGTTAAATGAAGCGAAGAAATGTCCGCCTGGCCGTTACACTGCACAGGAACCTGGGGTCTGCTTAGCAGTCGAGTCTCTCACATACACACACATTCTCAAGACTGGTTGAGGATCTCAGTCATTTCCAGTATAATTGTGGTCTAAATACAGTAGAGAAGCTCACAGCATTTGAGTGTAGCAAAAATGAATGGTGCTGAACGTTGACTCAAAGTCATATTATTTCAAACTTGTATTTTTTTTTGTCCGTGGTTAATGGTTAATACAGTTTTGGTGAGCATTGAACAGTGTAGATGGCAAATTGGTATTTCAATGACAGAATTTTGAAAGCCCTTTATCTGTGTACATTTTGGTGTCACACAATCCTGTGTTTCGACATGTCAAATTGGTAAATGTTTTATTATCTCTCATACAATTTTGGATTATTCCAGATTTTCCCCTCTTTAAAACAGCTGCTATGAGATATTATCGCATTCTCAGGTTTCTAGATGACTATGACGGAGTTGTGTGTCAGACTAGTCAAACTAATAGAGATATTAAGTGATGAGCTCCATGGCATATGGTTTAGATACACATTCTTCTCTCTTCTCCTTTTCATTTGTGGTCTTTTCCCTGGCCTCCACCCTTAAGCCCAATAACTCACATCTTTCAGTTCTTTAAATAGTTAAATCTAGTCCTTTTGGACTGATCTGGTTTTTGTACGGTCTTAAAAAATTGAGTGTAATAGAAAGTCTGATCTGTGATCAGTTGGTTCTTCTATGGGACACTGGGGGTTGATCAAGGTGGAAAACAGAGCATCTGATTTACGAGCCGTTCTGGCTGAAGTCATGGGAACTGTTGAAGTCTCCTTCTCTCTTACCTCCAGCACTAACGCCCTTCCTCTCTCATTCCTGCCTGGGGTAGTCCTTTTAGTAATGATGTGTCAAGCCCAGGTTGTGGCTTCGCATGACAACTTAGCGGGGCTTCTCTATGTTTAGATGTTTTGCAAACCTTGACCGTCTGTTTGCTAAAGTAGGGGATTAACTGTCATCTCACAGCTGTTCTCAATGATAGTAGATTGTAAATCTTTATATAAAAATAGTCTAGATAAAAGGGAAAATGTTTCCGTTATCTTAAAATATAAAAAAAAAATATTTTTTTTTTTTATTAGATTTATTATATATGTATATTATATGTTCTATTTTTATGTTTAAATTATTTGTTTGGTTATACTTAACATTTGATTCATTTTTATCAAATAAATAAAAGTAAACATTTACATTTATTTGTTTAAATGCATTTAATTAAAAATTCATTTTGTGCTGATTTTCTTCCTGATTACTAGCATTATATAATAAAAATGCTCAATAGTAGAATTTTCAATAGAGCTCTGACTTTTGGGCCTCCACCATGTATATGAAAAAGTGACCTAAAGCTTGCTTATTTATTCTCCAAGACTGATCTTGGAACAAACCATTTGCAGCGATCCAGTGTATGAGACTGTAGAAAGGACTGATGGGGTCAGTTCACTGCTGCTTTCATGAGAGATCGCTCTCTCTCGGGTAATTTCAAGCACTGAGAGGCCCCACAGAAAACAACAGCCATCGATCAACCTAAATTAAAATCCGCTAGGAGCAAAGTTAAGCGTGCACGAAGTGGGGAATATATGATTAATGATGGTATATATTTACCTTTTAGTCACACATTTATGCAGTAATGGTTATCATATGGCCTGTCATTGCCCTTTTAATATGTTGCCATTTCCTTTAGGACTACTTGGGAAGCATATAGTTAATCTTTTTTTTTTTTTTACTCTTTAAATAAAAACTGGCTTTGTTTCTTGTTTTTGCATAATAGTTAAATTTTATTATAAACATTGTTATAAATATCAATTAATCTATTCTTTGTATTGTGTTGTATTACATCGACATCTATGAGTTGTTTATCATTGAGTTGTCTTTTTGTCTTTCAGATCTGGTTTGCGTTTGTGAACGGCTTCTCCGGTCAGATTTTGTTCGAGCGCTGGTGCATTGGCCTGTACAACGTGGTAAGAGAGTTTGCATTCACACATCTGTCTGGGGGTGTGATTTACTCTCCCCTCTTCATTACTGTGAGAGGGAATGTGTTAAAACGCCTCCCCTGTTGCGCTCAGGCAAGAAACTCATTAGCCGCGGCACCCCAGCCGGCTCCTTTACTGCGGCCCGTGTCAGCACCATCCTGAAAAATCTCCCTCTTATTTATGACCGCTTGTCAAGTCTGTATTCCCTCCATGCCCAGAACTATGTCCTGAATGTGCTGCAACAACAGACGCTCATGCCCCAAAGAGCTGCGTTAAACAGGCCAGCGGTGGATGATAAAGGAACAGGTTCAATCCATACTGTTTGGGTGGAGTCCTGTGAACTGGGCTGCCTTAGGGCTCGGTGATAGGAATTGATGCTGTTAATTAAAATGTTTTCAACAGGAAGGAGTGGTGGAGTCCTGGTGGAGTACGTTTTTCCATTTTGCATAAACCAAGATACGAAGGAAAAATTACTAAGCCACCCGACTCGCTGTTTGTCCCGAGAAATTATTTCTTAACGCATGAACAAAAAAATAAATTTGAACACAACTTTCCATCAGCCTTGTGTAATGGATCATTGGTGTTGTGAGGCCAGTAACAGCTCAGCCCGACGCATTTTCTCTTTATCTGAGAGAGGAGGAATTCCAGCACATCAGAGGGGGGTCTGTTGGATGCAACGGGCCGAAACCACCCCTGAATGGAAAAGACCAGCCGACCATGTCAGCCGCTCCAGCTGGGCCAGCAAGAGACACTTACGACTGACCCCGCAACCCTCTCTGGACCATAATACCACCCCTCTCGCCTTCAACAGCTGCTGCACGGAGAAACGTTAGAGCTGCGCAGAAAAATAAAAGCATCCAGGAGATCTGCTAACAAGCTGCAGGCACAGTGGCAGATGTTCGTTTAGAGATTTTTTTTTTTTTAGCACACGGAGGGAGAAAGTGCAAATATGATAAATGCCAGACAGTTACGTGCTCATTGAGCTCCACCAAGCAAGCAAATGAAAGCGGCAGACGTGGGGTGCATGTCTGGTGCTCAGGATAGAAAAGTAGTTGTCTAGACTGTTATGTATTTTTAGGTATTGGTTTATTTTTAGGTATCTATATTTATTTATTATTTTTCTTTTCAGTGTTTATTAGGGCTGCTATCTACAAAAGATTTTTTTCTGGTTGACTAGTAGTCATTCGTTTTAAGCATTAAGTGAGTAATCAAACGTTTATTAATAAACGGTTTACAATTTTGGTCGACCAAGCATCTTCTCGTCAACCAACGGTTAGTCGACTGTTAGGGGACTACCCTAGTTTTAATTTGGTTTACATATCAGTTTAAGTTCGTCACAAATTAGTTTCTGTAATGAGAACTAGGATAATATCTTGTAATAATATTTATGGGGGAAAACGTTGCTGATGCGACTAGTGCTATATGATTATAGTACTAGTGCTTCTGTTTTGCATTTTTCTAATATGATTTTTTTTCATTATATATTTTATTGTCAGCATAAAAGTTTGACTTTTAATTTAATTTTCTGTGATGTTTGTTTTTCCTTTTTCGTTTGTTAGATCTTCACTGCTTTGCCTCCTCTGACTCTGGGCATCTTTGAACGCTCCTGCAGGAAAGAGAACATGCTCAAATACCCTGAACTATACAAAACGTCCCAGAATGCAATGGGCTTCAACACCAAGGTAAATACAGACATGCAGTATAAATAAGTTTTGCTGAATGTCCATCAGTGTGTGCGCTGCCTTGATGGACAGCCCACTGATTTAGGGATGAAACACATTTTTATAATTCTAGCATGTTAAAAATGCCACAAGGGTAAAGAATCTCTTGTAATAAATGCATAAATAATAAGCTCGTATTTTAGTTCATTTCCATTGATGATGATGACTTTGCTGACCCTATAGGCAGGTCATGCTGTGTACACTTTAATGACCTGTGTTTGGTGAACAGTTTGGCACCCAGGCTAAAAACACCACTGAACAAACAGATCCTGTTACGACTCCCTACACCCGTAAAAAAGCAAGTCAACGGCAAGACCTTGTAGCTTTAGCCGTCCATTAACCATCCCTCTCTGTCAGTCTTTCTGCTTATCTGAGATGTCTTTGAGCGTTCATCTCCCTTTTTAGAAGGTCATAAACCCTCTTAAGCCAGTACCAATGTGAAGCTTTGTTCACAATGTCAAATATGTATACATAAAAAATATATGGATGTTTGTATTAAGTTTTTTTGACTTTCCTATTCCTATACATTTATTTGGTTCTTAAAGCATTATTTACAATACTAATGTTTGTTAATGTTATTAATAGAAGTTAGTATTAAGTTTGTCTTTAATCTTAATGATAATCTTAATACCTAATCCTTCTTCGCTTTCAGATACCTTAGTAGTGTCTCTATAGGAAAAGCATATTTCCATCCACTCTAGATTGTCTGTGACTGCTGGCTTCACGTCTCTCTGTGTTAATAAAGCTGTCTCGTCTCCAGCTCCGGCGTGTCTGCGCTGGTGTCGCGTCACAGCCCTGCTCCACAGCCATGGAGACCCATTTACCACCACACTGACACGGATTACAGACAACACAACCCTTGGGGTCAGGAGGGAGAGACAGATTTACAGGCCATTTGTAACACAAACACCATAATTCTTACTTCGATTGTTCAATGCAACAAAAAAAACTTTAATAAGAAAAAGTAAGACTTTAATATGCAATATAATATATTATATTGCTCTGTAATGAAATGAGTGATATATTTCCTTGGAATAAAGAAGCAAAGACAGTTAACAGATATATAGGGGAAGGTAATGAAAACGTGTTGAATACTCTAGCATTGTCCAATTTGTGAACACAAGATTTTTTATTTTTTTATTTAAAGAATTGGTTAAACTGATTCACAGAACCCTTAAACAATCTTAAGGACTTGGTTAAACTCATTTACTAAAATAGTCTAAAGCATTTTTGTGTGACCCTCATCCTGTTTCATGCGACTACACATTATCTGTGTACATAACGGAAACTTTATTTGTAAATAAAGTCTTTGGAAGCGGAGAGAAACATTGTGCGTTAGATTGAGGAGAAGCAAAGAGTGTGAAATATTTAGGTCTTTACCCACCATGTCCCCTTTCACATTTAATTACATAGCTTTGACACTAAAGTCTCCCTAATAACGACAAAGCCCCTCGTAGACCCCAGGATAGCAGTTATTGCACTCATTCAGCACACTGCAGCCTCCATCCCTCCCTCCTTCAGCCTCTTTCTCTCTTTCTTTCTCTCCCTTTTTGGCTTTATTTGTAGCCCAACATAGTTGGAGAAGGCTTATTAGAGCGTCTGGCAATAGTTGGCGCAAAATAAAGTTTATCCTTTCATGCTAGTTTAAGCAATTAAGCTGTCACACAGAATGCAGTGCTTCGCTTCAGGCAGGACAGACGGCCATTCACACCTACATTCTTAGCAACCTGCTTAGAAACGGAGGAGTTCGGGGCCTCCCTGTGACAAATGATTATGAACGTTTATTGATTTCATTAGCATTCATTGCAGGACTGTGCGTTTAAAGCACCAGGCGAGGGTGAGAGCAGGTTGTTTCACACGGCGCATTAGGATTATGTTTTGTTTCGGGTGGTTTTGTTTCATTGCCTACTATGTGAAAATCCGGTCACTGTCGAACAGATTCATGTCCATAGTGTGCAGAAAGGGTTGTGAAAATAAGGTAATACTTGGACACAATTTTTCAACATTTGGTTATACATTTAAATTAACCCTAAACCTTAAGTATAAATTTTGTTTAAAAGATTAGGAGGGGTGAGATATCGTGGCCTTCTGAGGTGTTTTGTGGGTGTGGGATGAGCTGGCGGTCTGAGGGCCGGAGCCCTGAGCTTTGTTTTGCTTTGCCGATAGCGGAGGTGAGAGGGTCAGGGCAGAGAGGCCGTAAGGTCATACAGGGCCTCTGTGAAACAACACAGAACATGACGATCTCAGGGTATTCCTCTTTTCTCTCACTCTCTCATTCTCCTTTCGTTTCTCCGCATCCCTTCCCCCTTGAGAGATTTCATGGCTGCCACTTCTTACAGATACAGATCATTTATCCACCTTTTTGCTCATGAGCGTTTTAAATGAGATTGTGATCATAAGATTGCGTTTCAAATACTTATCTTACCCTTAATCTTTAATTTATCTCCCCAAATCCTCGTGTCTTTTTCACATGGATGCTTCAAAATGTAATTGTTGTGAAATAAAGATATTACTATGATATCTAACACGTCCATAATATAGCTGTGGATAGAAGCAGGATCTTTAGGAGTTATTCATGGTATGTTTAAACCATCTAAATTTACTCTGAATGCATGATGGCTGAAGGGTGAGTAAAATAATATTACCTCATTGTACACGGTTTTTGAAAATGCTTCCATAGAGCACCCCATAATTAGTCCTTTTTGTCAGATGCTAGCCTTTTTAAAAATGAAAGTAAAAGGTGCCATAACAGCAATAAATTACAGTTTTAAGTTGTAATAATTCACTGTATTTCTGACCCTAAACTTTTAAACCAAATTTTGTGTGATAGCTTAACATTACTCATTTACATGGCTTGTCTTGTAAGTGTTCCCATACATTCGCAGCACTTTATATTTAACGTTTGTTGTAAGATGCGTATTTGATAAAATACTGCTTTTCACTTACATTGATTTGAAAAACTTTTGTGTTGATAATTGAGTAAGAATTTGTCTTTTTTTCCTCCATATGAAAGTTTGATATACATTTATTGCAATTAAATATTTTTTTCATTATTATGCAGATTCTTAAAAAAACAATATATACATGGCATCTATGAAAATCTGGAATTAAATCTTTATTGTTACAAATAATAGATTTTAGGGAAATTACCAGAGAATCTGACAGTTGGATTTCTGGAGTGATCTATTCCTTTTAAGCACTCATTATAAAGAACCAGTTAAAAAGAATGATTCATTCACAAAATCTCTAGCAGGCACCCCAAACATGGTTCATTCCAATGACATTTTTGTTCATATGGAGAAATTTGTATTTATTTATGTTAGAAAATTAATAAAAATAAAAAAAAAAAGAAATTTGAATACTGTTGACTGCCTCTCAACACAAATATTATGCTGTTTTACTTATAAATATGGAAATAATCTGTTGTGTCTGTGGGCAGTGAACAGTCTCAGACTTTCAGAGGTGAAAAGAGCAACACCACCCAAAAAAAAAAGCAGTCTTTGGAAACTGGACTTGTGACGGGCCTGATTTCATTTCACGGCTGTTTCATGCTACATCGCCCATTAGTGTTTTGATTGGCCACGTCCTTGCATAATGTAAATTCAAAACAAGGCGGTTTTGGAGGAGGATATTTGTTTAAATGTCACATCCAAAGTCCACATGCCCATGTATACAGACGCAGACACTCAAAGACTTTATGCCGTACCTGTGTAAGCGATAGTTTTTCCATGCTCCCAAATAACCATGCACTGTAGCGACAGACTCATACATCTTAATTTCTTAAACTTGTCTCTGTTTGTACTAAAAGTATCCATGAAGGATTTGGGGTTTTTTTCACAACTCACAAAGGAACGATTGGGGAAATTCGATGAGGCAACTAACTGCAGGGAAAAGAGAAGGGATGGCGGAAAAACACCCCTTACTGACATATCTCATATAGTTGGCACACCTCCCTTCTCTCTCTTTCTTGCGCTCTTCTCACTCACAGGATATACAAAGTGTCTGTCAGCGGGGTGGCCATTGAGCAGGGAGGCCTGACAAACTTTCCACTTAGCCTAGCGCTGAGATCGCACAAAGCCTGGGGGTCAGGGGCCACCGGCAGGGTTAGGGTGGCCACCGTCTTTCTCATGCCTCTCTTCTCTCTCTCTCTCTCTTTCTCCTCCACCCCTCCTCCACTCTTCTGCAGGTCTTCTGGGCTCATTGTCTGAACGGCCTGTTTCACTCAGTCATCCTCTTCTGGTTTCCCCTCAAGGCCTTCCAGCACGGTAAGCACACATACACACTACTTTTTAGTTTTGTTTTTTGAGGTCAGTGGGTGTCATATTGAAAGACGGGTCTGCTCTCGCTTCAGCTTAATTGCTTCTCATTGGCCACCATGAATATCTGAAGATCACTCAGTCATATACACACACGTGCACACACACATTTTCTCCATTTCCACATATTCAGCAATAGTTCATGCAAAAGTCAAAATTTTCTTCATTTATCACGCCTTTGCAATGCTGTATCCTACTTTTTTTCATGTACTGTAATGAAAGCGAATGAGGAATGGAGCTGTCATGCTTCAAAAGATATACAGTTGCACCACAAAAGCATTAAAAAAATCTATACGACTTCTGCTTTAAGCTATATTTGTTTGCGTGATGAAATGGGCCTAATTTTTATTTAATATTTAATTAATTTAGTGGTTCACTGATAATCTCTGTGAATAGGTTATTAGGATTTAGTGCGTTAAACTTCATGAATGAATCGTTCATACAGGTTTTGTGAACGCAACCCACTGATTTATAAAGATTGAACTCAAAATGATTCTCAAATGACTTTTTCTTGGTCAGTAAATTTGATAGCAAATTGTACCTTGCACAAATCTATCAGCAGATCTACACTTCCATGGTGTTATTTTTTTGTTGTTGTTGCTTGACACTAAATAATTACACAATTTTCATTCTTGGGTTAACATTTTGGAGTCATTTTAATAAATTGCTCTGTGGTCTGTAAGTTGCTCTTTACATGCATTCATAAGTGCAAGCATGTACAATGGAGTGTGTCGAGCATGTGAACAGATTTCGTGTGTGTGTGTGTGTGTGTGTGTCAGCACACATATCTGGCTGACTGCAGGACCACACAGTCAGAATCAGACCTGCTTTTTAAACAAAGCATTGGAGACTCTCTCTGACTGACAACCTGTCAGCACCACACACACTGAAACACACATACCTTCCTGATCCACATGTGGTGTCCGTTGTGTTTTACTGTGCCAGAGCACTGATGGTTTTAGATCATCCGCTCTCACTTACAAGCCACACTGCCATGTGTGCGCTTTTGTGTTTATTAAGCCAGAACTTTTACTATTTAATCTAAGATGTTTGTGGAAGCAATTAGCACAAGCCAATAGCTAGCATCCTGAAAAATCAAGAAAACCCAGATTGCCTCAAGGGTCAATTAATCCTCAATGATTTGGGGAGATTTTATTTTCCAAACCTCTCTGTACAGCTGTCAACAGCTCTTTTTACACCCACTGTTACCTTTTATTCACATGACCATCGGACCACTGAGCACAGGTGTGTCATTAGAGGAGAATATGTTAATTACAAGCTTGCTGGTTCAGATTAAACGGGCATAAAAACTTGCATAAACTTGCATAACCCACATGAGCACCACAGCTCCGTTAAGCCATGGCTCTGTCCCTAAGAGGAGGATGTCCTAGAGAATGTTTTACAATCTTTTTGCATTGAAAACAGCCCTGTTAACAGCATTCTTGGAAAAATATTTTTGTCCCTCTATTAAAAACTAAATCAAAGATGCTGATGTTAAATATCCTAAATGTATACATCTTTCGTCAAAAGCATCATGTTGTCTAAATGCACATTTTTCCTTCATTTTACCATCATGTATGTAAATAGTACTTTTCTGGTATTCCTGTCTGTTTAATGTTAACATTAGATCCCTCTTGAGCGCAATCTGTTAATGGAGTGTCTACAAGCGTTCTCACTGACCTGTGTTTGCATGCAATTGTGTGTGTTAGCATGTGATCCTTCACTCTAAAAGCCTTCTTGTTGATTCTCACAGATACCGTCTTTGGAAGCGGAAAGACACCAGACTATCTCCTCTTAGGCAACATGGTTTATACAGTAAGTGCATTTGGGCCCTCAGATCCTCACAAAGCGTCTCTGTGTCCTCCTGGTTGCTTTGACACTTTGTCCGGGTTGTCCTGCTGTGAAATGTTCCTTCTGCGCCGAGTCTGGCCTCGCTGAGGATTTTCGCTCTCTTTTTTTTTTTTTTTGCCAGTTTTTTTTAGGCACTGAAATGAAAATGAAGCTGACCTGCTCTATTTCAAACTGTACTTCAAACAGAAACTGTTTGGAAGTTCCTGTCTGCCGACCATTAGATCTTACGTCTGTTCAATCTAATCTGTTTATGTGTACATGCGACCTCAGATAAGAACCTGTCTCTCTCACAGTTTGTGGTGATCACGGTGTGTCTGAAGGCTGGGCTGGAGACATCGTCCTGGACCATGGTGAGATTTTTGAGATTTTCTATCTCTTTTCTCTCCCATTTCACTGTGTCCTCCTATTTCCTTTGACTTTATTGTCCTTCTATCAGTAGAAACACACTCCTCCGCCCCCTCTCACTCCTCTGACTTACCCTTTTCTTCTGCCGCTGATGTCATGGAAAAGTTCAGAGCATTCAAAGATGATGTCATGGTTGCATGGCTAATCTAAGCACTTATTCACATATGCAATTATAGTGCACCATTTCTTACTTTTTTACTACAGTTAAAAGTTGTATTAATATTAAAAACAGTGTTTTTTTAAACTGCAATAATATTTCACACTATTTCTGTATTTTTAATCAATTAAATGCAGTATTTTTTTTTTGTCAAAAATATTAAAATCTTAGTTATTCCAAACCTTTTACTTTTAGTAGGAATGTATGCTACTGTATATTTATGCAATAGTAAAATTTGACCGCATGCATGTTACAAATTCAGTCTTTTTCGCTGCACTGAATTTTGCAAGTCTAATTTTGACCAAATCACATGATATTCATGTGGTTTTGGAATATTCACATGTGGTTCCAATGTTTCACATGTGCAAATTTCAAGCCTCAAATGCTTGATGATCATGTGATTAAACAAAAACACATGGGTGTAACATGCTCCCATATGTGAACACTTGTGGTTTAGCATGTGTTCATGTAAAATTCATGTGTGTTAAGGGTTGGTGTTATGTATGTCACTTTTTTTAGATGAGGTTTTGTGCTGTTTGATTTTCAGGCTGCCCGTATTATCAGCAGAATGACGTCTCTCCTCAACTCACTATGTGTTTTCTCTAATCTTTTTTGGCTTATAGTTCAGTCACATTGCCATCTGGGGCAGCATTGGATTGTGGGTAGTCTTCTTTGGCATCTACTCCTCACTATGGCCTCTGATTCCTCTTGCTCCGGATATGTCAGGAGAGGTAAGACAAAACAGAGTAAACAATGAAGTTTTACTTATTTACTCTACTGATTTTTGCTTTTTTGTTTATTTAAGTGCTCAGAACTCAGTGCACTGAAGAGTATTATCACATTTGACACAAGGGAGAATTTGTTGTTCACAAACCACACATAAAACCTGCAACACTCAAAAGATACACATGACTGTGACGGTCGCATATTTTAATGCAGCGTGAATGTAGAGTGATTTCTGGAGGATCACGAGGCACTGAAGGCTGCTGAAAATTCAGCATTGCATCACAGGATTAAATTACACATTTAAAATGCTTTTAAATAGAAATGGGCTCTTATAAATTGTAGTAATTTTATCAAATAACTGTTTTTCAGTGTTAAATGTCTTATGTTTGTTTATTTAAGAACAACAAAAAATAAATTGTACTCATTTTGGAATTAATTCGCTAATTTAATAATTTCCTTATATTTCACAAACTTTTTAACAAGCTTTATGAAGCAAATTTGTCCTCAGACTATACTAAGCTAAAAACACACACTTTCCATCCTTATCCCTGGGGCTGTGGATGTGTCAGGTGATATAAAACACACACAGACCACCCTTTTTCTTGCCTGGGGGCTCTAAATTATCTATGCCATAATCTGAGCATTAAGAGTTTGTGTGTGTTCATTAGGGTGAGCAGGGGGCAGGAAACTCTACACCTCCATAAGACCTCAGGGCACCACAGGTCTCTGCTCTTTTCTCACCTCATAATCTCCTAATGGGGCCTAATAGGCCCTATTTGTGTCACCTGTGAAGAAGAGTGATTTAAAAACGTCTAAAACTGCTTGTGTGAGCAGAGCGTTCAAAAGTCCAGGCAGAATACTTGTGTTTCTAATTGTTTGGTATGGTTGTAATCAAATATAATCAAAGTTTTTGTGTTTTTGCTGTTTATTTCTAGAATGTCTGGACACCAGTATGAGAACGCTTAGTTTGCGCACACACTGTTGCCGTTGTCTAAATACTCTTAAAAGCATCCAAGGTTTTTATCCCAGCATCTGGCATTGTGTAACAGTAGCCTCTTCCTCTCATGTGTGTCCTGCAACACCCGTCCTGAATGGCCAGTCAAGTGGGCTCTTTTATCAGCTCTTTCCCTCTACATGTAGGGTAGTAGAATAGATCAGACCCCAGAGGCTCAGGGTAACCCAATGCCGAGGGCAGCCATAGCAACTGCACTACATCACAGCACAGGGGCCGGCTGAGAGAGAGTGCACCTGAACACACCTGAACTCTGGACCACCTCACACCGATCTCTGACTGCTGCCACAGCTGCCTGAAGGGCCGAGAAAGGGAATAACGATTATGATGGAAAGAGTTAAAAGACATGCCACACCATTAACTCTATTTAGTTCAATTGTCACTCTAACATATCACACAATGCATCATTATTTTGACATTTTCATGGTACTCCAGTGCACTTCAGAAGAATAGCATGCTGGGTATTTTTTTGAAGAGCCTTGAGTACAAAGAAAAAAGTCATATTTTGATTTTGTAATGTTTTTCGAAAGAAGTCTCTTATGCTCATCAGGGCTTAATTTATTTGGTCAGAAACATGTAGTTGTAATTTATTCCTGTGATGGTAAAGTTGATTTTAAGTTTCTATGCACTGTCAAATAATGATAATGAGTTTTTATCTAGTCGTCTACTGCAGTAGCTTAGACTGTCTTATCACAACATGTCACACTCAGGGCAACTTGAGATACTGTGCTCAATATCAAGAGGCTGCCGATTACCCAACTATCACCTCACCTGCCATTTACAAAGCCCCCCTCATCTCACACACCTGTTTTTAAAGACATGCACATTCACACACAATGAGCCAGTCATGTCATGAATGCACCTTTGAACGGACACACATCATATATTGCATCCAAAGCCATGTAGAATTTAGATAACACTCTAAAGAAAGTCACAGTGGATAAAACAGCGATGCAGAAAAAGATCTTTAGATGTCAGAAGCGTGATGTAACGGTTAGCTGTAGCCACATTGAAGGTGTTCTGTGGTGCATTCCTCTCCATTCTTCCATTGAATGCAGCAGACAGGTCTGTTTAATTCAAGCGCACCTGGTATCTGTGTGAGACAGACCATTCATCTTGTTCTACTCTTTGATGTACAAGATTTCACCTTTAGAGCCTCACTCTCTCTATCAGCAGATAAAACTAAAGGCTGCTGCTCTTGTAACAGTGCATACTGGAAACTCTGTGTGTGTGCACCTGGTATTTATCACCTTATGGGGACCAACCCACAAAGACGGGAATACAAGTAAATTTCGACCTTGTGGGTACATTTGTTTGGTCCCCATGAGTAAACGAGCTTATAAATCACAGTTAATTTTTTTGAAAATCTAAAAATGCACATATCTTCCTGTAAGGGGTAGGTTTAGGTGTAGGGTCAGTGTAGGACTTTGTTCAGTTTTTGTGTTTGTGTGTGTGCTCAATATAAGCAAGAATGACTGACCATCTGATCATAGGAGTTCACATGATCAATGCCACAGTTTTGCTTATTTGATTAGTTACCTAAATTCTAATACATTCTGGAAGTTGCTATTATCTGATTTTGAATAACAAATTATCAGTGTTGTCTCAGGCTTTTGGACCCTACTTCATGAAGAATGCGTGGGATGTTTTTTTGAAAGTATGTTTGTGGCACTTTGAGTACAAAGGTATGTGTCTTGCTAGTCATGGAGATTTGACTTGCAGTATAACTCCAGAAATTAGTAAAACCTGAGCAGCCTATGGTCCTCACAGTATGAGAGATGAAGATGAGGTTTGGAATGTTTTAAAGTAATATTTTCCAGTACATTAGTGTGTTATGTACTCTGAATAAACTGTTCCTTTGAAGTGACTAATTTTCTACACACTCAGAATGTATGCCAACGTTCATTTATTTGAGTTCTTTGTGTTTTTAGTTAGTTTTTCCTAATTTTCTCTCAGCTCATGGAGATGTTCCATGCTGAGAGTGGAACACGGGGATGATGGTATAGAAGAGTGTGTGTTTTCCATACTGGACTCTCCAAGGCCATGTGAATACCTCCATTCTCCATGCCTTGAGACAAACGGAGTATTGCTGTTCTTGCAAACCCTGTTGAAATGAAATGTCTCTTGCTTTTTTTTCTTCTTTTTTTTCCTCTCTCTCTCTTCCGAAAAACAACAGCCATTAGATGGGACTCCAGCTGTATCTGGTCCACTAGGACTTCAAATCCCTATGCTCTACACATTCAAACCACAAACTGACTAGAGGAACTTTGATAGAGCGTTTACAATTAGGTTGTTTATATACACAAGTTGACATTAGACTTTTTGAGTGACTGGCTTGGCTTATAATGAAAGCATATTTGAATTATTTGCAAGTGGAATATTTAGTTTTTGGGAGAAAAGGCAAAAACATTCTTTATTCTTCTTGCACATGACTTTGTGTGTGTGTGTGAATGTGGATAAAGTCGATTTGGCTGAGGCGTTAGTATGTAGTCCCTAAAGCCAAAGGGCCAGGCCGAGGGTGAATGACCATGTCTGAATTGTTCTCATCTCATATTTACCATCACAATGGATGGTATTAACATTCTTGGGCCAACATTATCACTGGCAGGCATGAGCAGCCAAACTCTGCTGTTTCACAGCACCACTGATTAGTGCACCCAGGCATAGTTAATCCATCCTGTCAATCACCAGAGGAAGTTACCACGTGGGATTGAATGATAAACACTCACACTCAGTTTGTCCGGTTTAAGCGCTAATAGAATCTGTCAACGTTAGCTTTCAGGTTTTGAAAGACCTGATTGAAGATTTGAAATGGTCCGTTAGTGTTCGTTTTGATTAATTACGGTTTGTGCATGAAGGATTGTGTATGTGTCAACTTATTGTGGTTTACAGTGTGTGCTTATAAAGTTTGTTTTTGTCAGATTTACATTTAGCATTAGAGTTTGTGCAAGTTGCATGTACAATGCGGCCCAATCCAATAGTGTAATGTGATCGTTTAACCCTCCCCATTCAGTGGTAACTTTAGTTTAGCTTTAGTGAAGAGTCCTTCAAACGGCTCAAATGCTTGCTCTTGAGAGCACTTTTAGTGCTTTGATTGCTTATGACAAAGGATGGGATGCTTTGTGTACAGTATGTGTTCTTTTTAAATATTTGCTTACTTAATATTTTGCATTCATGATGGTTTTAATATTTGTCCAAAGTGACTAGTTGGGCAATACATAAAGCAATTCATCTTAAAGAGGCAAACAGAAAGAGGAAGTGCTCGTACTACCAAGAATCAGCTTTAGTTTTTATGGTTCGTAGACCATTAGTATAATATTCAGGACCATAAACGCATCCAAAAACCTACCAGTTTAATCTGGTTTATTTGAAAAAAAACGTGGTAGCTTACCTGGGTTTTGCCAGCAGGAAAATTGCATAATGTGTGTGTATATTTGTTGTAGAATGTGTCCAGCAGAGACAGAGGGAGTCAATGTCCTGTCTAAACAGTAGATGCGGATACCCTTGTTTTCCAGCCGAGACGAGTCTAGAGCGGCTTATTATTCTGCCGTAAAAATACACCTATGGCCTGCATGCTTTCAAAATCCAAATAGATTTGTTTTTACCAGAACTTTGCATAGACATGATAGAAAAGCTATACTGTTTGAAACTCGATGTATGTTCGCTTTATAATTTTAAATTGTACAGTTCATAGCAAAGTAACCCATTTACTGCTTTTTGTGAGTTTTTATAACATACAACTTGGCGGGAAAATATTAATGAAGTTTGACGTTGTACTTTTTTTGTTACCGACTTCAATTTAACATTCCCGATGCTAGTTTTATTCCTACTTGATGTATTTGAGCCCCTCTGGTCCTGTCTGATTGTTCAATTCATTGGCCTCCAAGGAAAATGATTAAGCTACCATTATCAAAGAGAAAATTACATGTTACCTCTGGGACTGTCGAATTCCAGCACACCATGAATATCTTTTCACCCATGTACAATTTTCTCTAATTCCACTTGGCAACACTTGTTTCATTCAGGGTCAAAGTTGACATTAGTAGGGTGGAGGAAGCCATTTTGATTTTCAGTCATTTGGGATTTCCTGCCTCCCTGCTGTTTTGTTAGACATCAAAGTCTATTTTCCTTTAATGGTGAGTAGATTAGCTAATTTGAGAACACCTGAAACCTTTGGTAGATTGCTGCAGGCAGGTGTGCCTCTTGGCTTTGTGCTGGGGCCTTTACTGGTTTCGATTACAGGAAGTTGATTTGTCTCGGAGTGCCGAGTTTAGACAAGTGGCGCAAGCATGTATGTTGAATGGTATTGCAAGGGGGTGGATCGGTGCTCTTTGACTTTTAATGACAGGTATTTTCAACGCAGCTGGGCCAAAGCAAACAGGATAAGCTCAGACGGCTACATCTCACACCACACTAGCCCAGGCTAGATTATTCAGTCTTGTGAATCAGACCCTGTGAAACCACAGAGCACCCTTTCTTTTACTCTTTTTCTCCTTTCTCTTTTTGTCTCTCTCCAAATTCCTTGCTTCCTCACAGGCTTTCGCACCCTTCACTTTGGATGTACCTGTTACAATGAAGATATCATACACTGAAAGGACAAACTGTTATAATTATCTGAGAGATTGTCTCCGATTGTCTAAACATCACCCAGTTCAAGACCGATGAATCTGTTCGCTGCTCGTTGATTAAATTAATGAGTGTATTTTGGCAGATGGATGTTCTGATACTGTCCTTGCATTGGAATCGTCTGTTTTGGTTGCAGAAATGTTTGCGATAACGAATTTATTCTTTTCCTATTCGGAATTGCAGGACATTTATGAACTACTTAAGTTATGTACTGATTCATTAAAGTAATGAAGACGTATGTGTCTGAGTTTTGCACTTGGTACCATGCAGTGCTTCTAAGAGTGATTGGTGGTAACATCCAGTAATCTTGACTGTGATAACAGATAGTGTTGTTTATGCATACCGGACTTCATCCATTTTAAAATATGACGCATATAATGGCCATCACAGCTTTTTCTTAATCTCAGCCCATTATTTTGGGCTTTAAGGCCGTTTTAACTATTTGGGTTGGTGTCTATGGAGTGATTGCAGTATTAGACTAGTATTGGAGTGTTATTGTATTATTTTATTTTCCTTTTAATTAGACTAGACTGATGATGTCTGTCTATCTTTTGGCCTTTTTTGTTTCTGACAGGCACAGACAGCTGTAAAATGAGAGACCCTTTTTTCTTTTCTTTTTTTAAATATATGGTGACTTCTTACCCCACTGTCTCACATGTATCATATGAAGCAGGTGTTCTGATAGCTCAGGGTCATCATTAGGGATCAGGGTTTTCGAGAGGTGATCTGGGAAGTACCATTAGCAGTTAACAGTTGGGATCCGTACTCTAGCCAACTGCCTCTCTCATCTGTCTCTCATTTCACCTCTTGTCTGTCTGGCTTCTCATCTGTCACACACACATTTAAAATGTACCAGGATGAGACACATTCCAGCCCCCCCTTAACTAGATTACATCTTTTAAGTTTTGGTCAGATTGGTGATTGAAAGTGAAGCTCTTTGTAGTTCTGATGCTGTGAAAGTACAGCTAAGTGGTTTGGTTAAGTTTGGAAATCAGTTGCAGATTCTCTTTGGTACTCTGTCTAATTTGTGTGTGTGTGTGTGTGTTTTCCAGGCAGCCATGATGTTCAGTTCAGGAGTCTTCTGGATGGGTCTGATCTTCATTCCCATCACCTCTCTGGTATTTGATGTAGCCTACAAAGTGTAAGTTGAGATACTTCAGTACCAGCCATTAACCCCTGAACCTATTTTTCTCTGTAGTCATGTAGATGAGGTTTGTGTCATATATATACATTTTTAAAAGTATTGATGTAGAATTTAAATTGCTTGCTACACTCCAAAAATAACTCTTTGTCTGTACATGATTCAATCATGGACCGTGGTTTCACACAAATTAAATTCAATTATTTGGATAAAACAACGAATCACGTTATTTGGACATAATTTTAGCATCATGTGGAACCACTGTCCATGATTAAATGAAGTTCAGCCAAAGTGTTATAATAACATAGCAAGTTAAATCTAACTTTTCTTTACACATATGATGTTAGATTGTGGCAGTTTGAAGGTAATACTGATTACATCCAGCCCTCTCATTATAGTTTTTGAAGCGTAAATTCATTATTACCAGAGTTTGGGATTTCTGTAACAAACACTTACTACTGTAAGCAGTAACTTCTAAAAGTCCAGCTTTTTATTAAATCAACATTTGTTTATTTTATTTATTTATTTATATGTTTGCATTTAGGGCACTATATGGGCTGTTCAGTGATAGTCTGATGTCACATGCATTTTTATTTCCCACCTTGACTGGGTTTTTTTTTTTTGTCATTGTTTTAATGTTCCTCTTTTTTTATTTATTTATTTTTTTTACCCCTTATGTTTCAGTATGAAAAAGGTGTGCTTTAAGACCTTGGTTGATGAGGTGCAGGAATTGGAGGCGTTATCAAAAGACCCAGGAGCAGTGGTGCATGGGAAGAGGTAAGGGCCATTCCTTGTGAATTCATAATAAAACAGAACAAGCAAAAACAGCAGATCAGCAGGGATCACCTCCAAGTGTAAACGATCCTACTGGCTGCTCTCCCGCCTCCGGTCTCATTCCGTCTCCTCAACCTCTCACTTGAGACACATCTGTCCAGCAGGAAGTTTGTCTTTAATTCGATCACTTTTCTGTGGGAAGAGAAAAGAGACGTATTTTATGCGCATAATGATGATTGTGTCTCAGTACTGTTCCTCTTTCTTTCCTTTTTTATAGTTTGACCGAGAGAGCCCAGCTCCTGAAGAACGTCTTTAAGAAGAGCACCGTTAGCCTGTACCGGTCCGACTCCATGCAGCAGAATCTACTCCGTACGTCAGCGACACACATGTGCCTGGCCACTCACAGGCACACGGATACAGACACACCTACATGTTCTCCACAGTGCAGACATCACAGACAGAGTCACGCAGAAACACTGATGCACACACACCCTACCATCCCCATCTGCAGCATCAAAATGCAGGTTCACTCTCAAACGCAAGGGCTTATGGATGTGCAACTGCAGACACTCGCAGATGTACAAATCTGAACCCAAACCCGTGAAAATTAGGTGAGGATGGTTGTTCTTGACAGCTGTGGATGGTAACTAATGTAGTCATAATATCGCTTGAAAGCAACAGCTGCATTAACAAAGCTCAAGTTAGGCTGAGATGGCATCGGTTGTGGGGTTTCTTCTCAGGCAGCTGCTTTTTGGGCACAGGGACTCAAATCCCATGGTTTATCAGGGAATAACTTGGCCTTCCATGATAATTTGGATATTGCAATCCAAAATTGACTTATTAAAGCTCATTCATGAGGTCATAATATGTACAGTCACAGTACACACACACACACACACACATTCTCACATACTTATCAAATTACTAACATTTCCTTCCTGGATATGCTGTTTTACTACACTTCCAGTTTTCATGTGCTTCCTTTCAGTGGTTTTCAACTGGTGAGTTACAAGTCTGAGATTGCAGACAGCAGGCAAAAGCAAAGCTGAAAAGTGTATATATTTATATATGTATTAATATTAACGTTGAAATTAAACTTTTTATATACATTTTTAAAAATCTTTTTCTAGAAAATATTTCTTAGTTTATTATTAAATTATACAAATTTATAATAAACTTTTTTATTACACAATTTATAAAATGTCTTTAAGTAATCATTGCATTTTAATTACATTTTATATATAATTGTAAAATAATTTTATATTATATTTAACTATTTCTTTTGTACTTTTGTGTAAAAAAAAAAAAACAACGCAACCAGTTGAAAACCACTGTCTTTTCATTTCTTTATAGTTTAACATTTACATTTCTTTTTATTTTCTGTTCGTTATCTCTCTTTATTTGCTCTATTTTTGTGTTTGCTTTTAGGTGAGGATGGGGGACGTTCAGTGATAGTCTGATGTTATATGCATTCTTACCCCTTAGCTCATACCACTAAATATTAATGCAGTTGCCTTACAAAAACAATACATATTAACACCGCAATTAAACCTGCATTGTCCATCACGTCCTTCCCATTCCCCACCTGTGCATGTGCTGCTGTGTTTTGATTGACAGGCAGAGTCATATTTACTCACTTCATTGTCCCGCTATCATTCCCACCATGCAT
>JAUMHQ010000019.1:2062061-2078078 GCA_032361165.1 Enteromius paludinosus | reverse complement strand
TGTGCTGCTGTGTTTTGATTGACAGGCAGAGTCATATTTACTCACTTCATTGTCCCGCTATCATTCCCACCATGCATTGCCCTCCTCGGCCTCTTGCATGTGCCCCCTCAGGCCAGCAGGTAGAGGTCGAGTCGGTTGAGACATAAGGTGAGTCATAGATCATAGGGCCAATCCCAGTGTGCAGTGCTATAGAGACCATAGTATCAGTATGAGAGAGATCTGTAATATTAAAATGACTAGGATTTGAATAGATTTAGAGTCAAATCAAAGACCTTCTTTCCTAGTAGATTTCAACTGCTATGTTTAATGGAATAAACCACATTTGTATTTTTTTTTTGTAGGAAGAGTAGTTGATTTTTCCAGGTAGAATCAATAATCTGACATTACAACACTCACAGTGTCTTATTTCCTGCCAGCTACCATTTAGAGTCTGCCAAGATAATTACTATTGACTGCCCTGATCGTCCCAGCCAGCCCACCCACAGTGCCATAGACCGTTTTTCAAGGTCCCCTCTGAGACCGATTTGAATTTTTTTGTTTATTTCTGGAAGCAGGCAGTCAGGATGTTGTGCATATTGATGTCTTTTTGCTGCGTCTTTTTGCAGACAAAAGACCCCATTTAATTCGGACCACTACAAATATTTTCAGACGTTTTTGTCCCATTAGTGTATGTAGGTCATTGTAAGGGCTTATTAAACCCCCAACCCCCTTTTGAGCTTTTGGACAATATTCCCACTTTTTTCCTGCTGAGTAAATATGTATTTATTCATGACCGTGAACATTTTAGTTTTTTATTTTGTTATACTATTAATGGTAAATAGAATGTAATTTTATACAATATATTATTTTCTCTCAAAACGTCTGGTACTCTTAGTACTATTTGAAAACATTATTTCCCTTTATATTTTACGAAGTGTACACCCTGCTGATGATTTAAGAAACGGCACGAAATTACCACTTTTTTCCCCATTTCATTGCATGCTGTTTATTTTATTTGCTTCATGTTTTTATATGATTTAATTTGTATCACTTGTCTTGTAAGTGTGCCAGCAGATTGTTTAGTTGAGTGTATTTATCTGATGCGTGTTTTCTGGGTCCTGTTTCCAGATGGCTACGCATTCTCACAGGATGAGAACGGAGTGCTCTCCCAGTCTGAGGTCATCAGAGCCTATGACACCACCAAGCAACGGACCAGTGAGTGGTGAGATCCGGCTCGCTGGGCCCCGCCCCCTCTCAGCGGTCACTCAACTTTTTAAAGGCTGACAGAGAGCTTGAAGCCTGTCAGTTTAACTTTGACCTGCCTGGGGCACCCTGGGCGACAATGGATACGAAAAATGAAGCCGTATGAGAGAGAGAGAGAGAGAGAGAGGGGGAAAAAATCAAGTTCTGCTATGCTGTAGTTGTATGTTGAACAGCAGACACAAGCACTGTGTTAGCATATTTTTGCCCAGCCTGCGGTCAGTATGGTTTCTGATCTGTCAAACAGAGGAGAACAGCAAAAAGAATTGACTCTCCTCTCTCCTCCGCCATTCCTTCGGCTATGAGTGTTACAGCCAAAAATGTGGTGTTGATGAGGGTGGTGATAAAGGTGTTGAGAAACGTTTGTGGTAATGCTCTTTGACTGTGACTTCCTAATCATTAATGGCACATGAAACACTCCCTTTTTTGTTTTTATATCACGTATGGATTTTATTTGCTTCAGAAAACAGGACGTATGCCAGATAACCAGAAAATAAGTTCCAAAGAATATTAGAAATACAGTCCCTATTTTAAAAGCGGTATTTAGAAATTGTTGTTTTACACACCTATTTGACAACTTTATTTTATTATCGTTCATGTTAAATTCGAAGATATCAAAGCCTTATATTTGTTGTTGCCTTCAACCATTTTTAACTTTGGTTTAGTTTAGTATTTTGTTTTGGTTGTTCAGTTTACCGTGCCTGGTTCTTCAGATCTTAGCTTGCATGTATCTACATTTATTTATTTTAACCATTTGGCAACATTTCAACCGCTTTCTTGAACGCGTTTCTGCATTCCACATCTTACACAGCTGCAATGATCACAAAGGTGCCTAACAGGAATTAGTTTTCCCAGTGAGATAGTATTTCAGAGTCTCTAGCCAGGCAGCGTTAGCACACGCTTGCACGTTAGACCAAAATAATGATGTATCAGGCTGCTACACGGGCAAAACGAGAGCTTTTTAAGCCACACATTGAACCTCGGCCCCTGTTTATGCATTCGGCTCATCGTAAGGGGCTCGTGCAAAACTCTTTTAGACGATCAGATGTTCACCATAACGTTTATTTGACTTGGAACCGAGTGTTAATCCCTCAAACATAAGTGCCATTAGCATAGGGGAGGAATGGAGGATTTTGCCAGACCCACACAGTATCGATACAACTTTGTCTCTCTATAGTTATTTAGTGAATTTGTATTTTTATGTTGGACTAAGTGTGACTTTTTGGACTGATCTGCTTTGTAATGAAAACGTCGTCCCTCTTTTATGTGGTTCCCCTTCAGAAACCGGTCGTGGTTCTTATTAACGCTTCTTTCTTTGATGGTGGAGTTTGTGCGTTGGTTTTCTTCTCCCTGTGGGAGAGCACGTTTTGTATAGTGCGTCTGCGCAGTGTGTGTCGTCTGCATGTGCATGTGAGCTACGTTTCGGATGCGTTGTGTGACTGCGTGAGTGTTCGTGACCCCGTCGGTATGCATGTCTGTTTAACTATACTACAGCAGCCTGAGAGACTGGGATGAGGATGCGTGTGTGACGTCCTCTGTGTTGTCCGCTGCTCGTTTCGTTCGTCTGCACGACTCCAGGTATACTAACGGTGAGCTATATGCCGATGCATGGCCCTGTACGTCAGCAGGTGTGTGCAGGTGTAAGTGTGCGAGCGTCTGTGTGTCTCGGTTTGTATGAGGCTCTGCTAAAGCTTGACCAGAGATGTTGCACAATGCACTCTTTTAACTTTTCGGTGATGAATATTCTCTTATCTAGTTCATATCAGTTGCAGTATTATTTATCTGGACGGATGTACCGTACATGTTCTTCATTTAGTTCGGGATCTCACTATAACTCTTCTCCTTCTTCCAGCTGAAACATGTTTTATTTAATGTGGACAGAATACGTTTATAGCTACTGTGCATTTCGTTCCTTAAGCTGTGCTTTTGACCGATCGGTGGCGTTGTGGGGCGACCCAAACACTGGAAATATGATGTGACATTGGTTAAAGGCTTGGACTGTTGCTTTCTAAAACTCCGTCTGTCTGACTGATTGCATGAATGGAAAAGTCGTTCTTGGTTTAGCATAAATGTTAATTGTACGCTGAATCTCCCTCTAGTGTTGGTCACTTTAAAGAATGAAAATGCACTTTTATATGGTTTCAAATTCTCTATTGGGTGTTTTATTTTTTTCTTTCGCATCTTTCGTTTATGTCTTTTTGTTAAATGATTGTTTAGCATGTTGGAACTGCAAACTTTTAAGTGTTTTGTCTTAACTGCCATGAAGGACTACTGAAATAAACTTTCCAACTGAACCTCTTCTTTTGTGTTTTCTCTTGTGCTTTGCATTCTCTTAATTATGTCCTTATGAAGCCTCAATGCAGTCCAAGATATACACTGTTAGTGTTAGAACAGTATTGTTTCAGGGATCAGGATATTCACTGATCGTTTGTATTGTGTGGAGACTCTCCGTTGGGGATTCAGTGAACACAGTCATGATTTGGCAATAATCGGTTTTGTTTCCATACCATAAATTTCCAAGAGCTTATTTCCTGTCTAGACTAATGCATTTCTAGATTCTTCTTTTTTTTTACACAAGTATTCAATTATTCTTTAGTAAAAACAAAAACTGCATGCATAAATCGGTTTCTGGCTGCTATAATGTTTATGACTTAAAAAGATTTCATGTGCTCTTTTAAAACACCTAGTTAGGGTGTTACAATTTATATTGATGTCTTGTTTACAGCTGCCAAAATCTGTTTATGCTGTTTAATCATGAGCAAACTCTGGCTTAGCACCCGATGTATTTTTAAATCTTTTTTTTTCTTTATGTGAAATATAGTTCATGCAAAACAGTCTTAATATTTTTGTGGAAACCATGATACATGGTTTTCAATGATTTCCATGATTCTTTAAATAATAGAATGTTTAAAAACAGCATTTATTAAAATATTGTAACATTGTAAATGCCTTAAATGATCACCTTTGAGCAATTTGAAGCATCCTTACGGAATAAAACTGTAAATTTCTTTAATAATTTCTTTTTTTATATAAAATGTAGCTTTCATGATGTGTCATCGTGTGTGGTATTAAACAGGATGTGATATCAATCTAAACAGGAAAAGGTGGAGATACATCATAGATGACATTCTCTGTAGTTTAGATTTATCATTCTGACTGTTCTGGTGGTCAGTGACATTAATAGAGTTGTTTTCTGTTCCACATTTTAATAACAGCCATTTATTTCTGTTGGCTGCGCTTGATGTAAATGTATCCACGGCTGTGTCCCTAGAAAGAATTGGTCCATAGGTTAAAACAAGCTTTCCCTTCTTGGGTAAAAGGATCCTGGAATGTCACTTATTCTCGGTCAGCCTGTTATAAAACGGAACCTGATGTCATGCAGTTTCTTGAATGTTCTTTTATTCTTATATCTGATGCATTCTAGTCCTTTCAGAGTGATGAGACCAGCCAGAAGATAAAATGGTTTAATTTAGCTCAAAAACACTGTTGGTTAGAGACTGTAATACTTATCTGACGGCCGTGTCGTCACATGACGTGCTTCCAGCTGCTCTGTACATTTAGATACACCTGATCACTTACAAAACGTCTCATATCAAATGCAACAAACTGTGTTGCCAATGTAATCTGAAACTAAGCCAATAATGGCTTTCAGATTGCTACAAATTATACAAAATTGAACAATGAATGCTCTCCAAACATTAAAACCAGAGGTTTTCCCAAAGGTAGCTGTACATTCGTATGATGTTAACCTGTTCCTTATGTGACTGATACTCTGAGCAAGAATAATGCATGATGAATGCCTGTTTTAAACATTAACAATTTTTGTCTCAATCTGGCAACTTAACTTTCCATCTCTGTCCCGTTGAAAAAATAAAATTATTTCTATAAAACCCTCATTCATACATGGCACCATTTGTGTTCAGGACCCCTAAAATGGGATCGAGATTGTCGTGTAATATTCTGTCCCTCTATATATCAAATTATCTCAAGTACAGAGGCTAAAATGTTCAATGAGTGTCATTGACCAGCTGTTCTGTCATCAAATAAGCGGATCAAAAGTGCATATGGGATATGAGCAGTTGTAGATTTAGGCTTCCATGTTGTATCCAGCATTCAAGTGTCTGTCAGATTGATAGTTCACAATCTTTACCAGCCCACCAGGCTCTTAAATTCCAGCTGCGGTCTCACAAGTGCCAATCGAGCTTGCTGATAGACACATTAGTGCCGTTTCCTTGAATGGGAGCCCCTGTAATACGAGTCTACAACAACGACATTGTGAATGACAGATTCTTTGGTGTCCATTTCCTTTTGAGCAGGGAACCCCAGGTCAGCTCTGGCTGAAGTCAGCGAAGCCCTTGTTTGTGGAGAATGGTTCCTGCGGCAGGGGAAAGAAGTACTGTTGTGGCAGGAGGAAGCCGGAGCTTTGCAGGGTCTGGTGGTGCAGCTGTAACTGGCTGTGAGCGTGCGTGTGCTGGAGAGAGTTACTGCCCTGCTGGGAGGTGTAGGGCGGTGGAGGCAGTAGAGGCTGCGCCGGAGCTACGGACACGGGAGTGGAGGCCGTGGAAGATGAGACCATCAGGAGCTGCTGTGAACACTGTCCCAGCCCGTCACTCCGGCCCAGGGAGAAGCGGCGGACGGAGCTGCCTCCTCCCGCAGAGCTGGAGCTGGTGGTGGCCGTGCTGGACTGACGGGACGGCGTTCGCAGGCTGGGAGGGGCTGTGGTGAGGATCATGGGGATGGTTTCGCCCTGACTGCGCAGTGAGAAGCGGATGGGCTGCTGCGTGGGCTGCTTGGGTCGCAGGCAGGTGCAGCAGTACACCGCCACCAGAGAACCCACCACCACAAATGCCACGAAGATGGAGCCCACCATCAGGAAGGGCACGTAGATGGGCTCTGTGAATGAGAAACGGCACGGGTGGTTAGAAAAACTCGAATCTCTCTGTTTTAGTGTGAAGAACATTCTAATAATCTGAAGAACCTTTATTTACTGAAGAACCTTTTGTCTAAATGAAAGGTTTTCATGGATATTTAACATCAACTATCTTCTGAGGTTCTTCATGGAACCAAATGACAATAAACAAACATTTATTCTTAAGTATACTACTAGATTTAAAGTGTTTCATGCAAATAACTTCTTAAAAGTCTTATTACAGTAAATATTGTTTATCAAACTTTAATTTTAAATGCTGAATTTCCTGATAATGTGCATCATTAGTTTGTTCAGTGATGTTTATTAATTAAAAGGTTATTTAATGGGCAATATTAATTTAAAAAAATTAAGTATTTCAACTTTTTCCCTTTATGACCCTCTACTTCTTTTAATATTAATTCATATCGTTTCAATATCTAAATTGTCAAGAGCTTTGTTTTACATATTCAAATAACCCCACTGTTCAATTGACGCTATAAAACACACCCAGATGTATTGTGTATACTGTGTAAACTGCTTACATTTAGTCAAACTTTAAACGCAGCTATACTTATCCTATATACATACATTTATTTCATGAGAAATAAGGATCTGATTAGTTATCTGCAGTGTTGGGGAATTACAATATTGCATTATTCCCTTAAAAAAAAAGTAACTGATTACGTTACTTAGTTACTTTATATGAAAAGTAATGTGTTGTTACTTTTGCGTTACTTTTTAAATTTGGGCAGAGCTTGAGTGTTTGTTTTTAATATAAGAAGTTCTATTTATAGCAAACGTAAAAGCCCTTTCAAACCAAAACTGAAGAAAAAGTAAATTCACATCTGTAAAGTAGAATACAGGAGAAAGTTCAATGCTCTTCAGCAATCAAAAAAACAAAGCACAATAGTTAAAGTAATTAATGCTTGTAAATATGGTCAGCAGCAAAGGCATTGGTTAATAAAATGGGATTAGATACATTTGTGTAATTTGATTATTGCAGCTTTGCTTCATATTCTGAGTTTACTTTAATTCAGTTTGATGAGTGCTACATTAGTTTTTTGAGAGTGAGATGAATTAATGCACATTCACATTTAGTCTAGAACCACACTGTATTCACACAATCCTCTGTATTTCTCATTTCTCCCAACATGTCAGGAGTCTTATCAGCCAATAAATAAGAAAACAAAGTGTCTGGTGCTACGTTTTTGAAAAAGAAACTCCGTTATATTACTCTAAAATTAATGCATTATTTTACTAGCTACTAGGAAAATGTAATATTACGGAACTCGCGTTACTTGTAATATGTTACCCCCAACACTGGTTATCTGAATCTAATAAGGCCTTTATAAAAAATAAATGCTGATTTAAGAATATTTAGTTTGTGCTAAATAAATCTGTTGATGATCTACTGATGATGATTGACTTTACAATTAAATTGTATTAGACTGACTGCACTTGACTTCTGATGAAGGAAACAAGAAAATCTGGCAACTTGCAGAAATGACAAATTGTTGTAAGGAGTTCTAATGATGAGGAAATGTTCTCCAGTGACTGCAGGTGTGTCAGGTTAACCTCTGCTCTGCTCTGTCAGACATTATAACAGGTGCTGGCCTACTGAAATCCCTTTATTGCTGTTTGTAGTTTACCTGAATACACTGTGTAACACACTTCACTCCTGAGACCTGCAGTATCACACAATCCTGTTATGACATTCTGTAATCTGATCTTTTAACTGGCAACAAGTGAACTATTGTAACTAATTCGACCAGATGTTGTTATGGCTTAATTTGTTATCCCTGTACTAGTCATGTCATTTATTTCGCCTGCTGCTTTGCATAAAACAGTGTTATATATAACGCTTTAAGATAATTATTTCTGGAACAGATCTTCTCTGAATCATACGCATGTGATGAATCGTTTATTAATTAAAAAAAAAAGTTGGTTACTTTTACATCTTTTTAATTTTAAGGTTTTTTTTGTATAGTGCAAATGCTTCTTTTCTCGGAGCTATCAATATTAATGGTTTAATCTGTGTCTTACGGGCAGCATACTGCGTGGTGTTTTCCACCTCTCTGTCGTTCGTGCAGGTCCCCTGGTCGAGGCGCGCGTCTGGGGCCGCGCAGCAGTAGCGCAGCGAGCAGGTCCCGCAGCACACCGTCGCGTCCGGCGTGTCAAAGTCCTCCGGACACTGAAAGCCCTCGTGGTAATTCCCACTGCTGTCTAGCCAGCCGTGACAGTACTCTCCCCGGGCGTCAGATATCCGCAGATTCCATGTCAAATACCCCAAGACCAGGCAATTCAGCAGGCGCACCATACCGGCGAGATGCGCTTCAATTCAGTTCCTCTCAAACAGAGCGCGCCCGATAAACTGCCTGTTTTTGGGTTAAGCGAGCGGTAAACGAACTTGAATTGATTTATGAAAATACTCCATCAGCTCATAAGATTTAAATGTCACTGGAGTAAAATCCAGAGATTGTTGTCCAAATCCAAAATTAAGAGTCATCCAGCGCCGGTCTTGGTTTGTTTTAAAATATCACTTCCAGAAATCCCATGATCCCGCGTTTCATCCGCTCTCGCTGATTACTGTCACTTCGGTCTCGTTGTAATCTACTAATCGAGTGGTTTTAATATCCATGGGGATGTGAAATATAAACTGTCACCTATACGTTTTTATCAAAGCACTTTATCCTGCAGTTTTCCCCCAAAGAAGTTGTGAGTGCACAGAGACGCGCGCGTACGCACTGAAGCCAAATGTGTTCAAATGAGCTGCTCAGCATCAGTAAGTTTGTTTAAGACTCGCACCCGCTCCGTTTCAATGACGCGCACGCAGTTAACTGGCCTGACGTGCGCATTCATGTGGCTTGTGTCTGCGTCCTGTTGCGCGGGGAACACCAGATACACAGCAGAATGTATTCAGTTTAATAGAAAGATCTGTTTCGTTGCTATTTTTACGTTTACGTTTGTTTTACTTAAATGCAAATCTTTTTTTTTTGCATGAAATCTTCAAAAGTTAAGTTAATTTAATTTGGTCGGTTAATTTCTATTCATATTCGCAGATTTATCTTTGGCGTATTCTTTCAATCGTTTGGAAAGAGGTGAGGAGGTTCTGCCTTAAAATGAGTGTCGTTTTGTCGCCCTCTTCTGGCCGTTTTTGTTTTATGTAAAACTGATAAACCTGGCGTGAAGGCTGCTTGCTGGTTCAGGCTCATTTGTATTACTAATGAATGCATCTGAAACAAGTCAGCATTTTTAGAAAATAAATAGCCAGTGCTCTTCACGGCAGGGGCTTTTTCCCTTCTGCGGCCTCAAATAGACATTATAATTTTTACAAATAATAGTTATGCATATGTGATATAGGTAGGTTATCTACAGGCTATTTGTCACCTCAAATAGGCTAGTTAGGTTTAACGACCTTCTGGTGACAGTGTATGTATTATTTCCTCTTTGATTCACTGGATGTTACATAATGCTACTATTCAGGACCTATGCTCTATATGAAAAAAGCAAAAGTCATTATTATAGAATAACTTTTTTGAGATGTGATCATTATTTATTTGACTAGGCCCACAGTTCAGCATGTGTTCAGAGGATTCATTACACTGTTTAATAGATAATACAGTAAACATTTTATAATTTGTACCTGTTTGAAAACAAAAAAGAAAGAAATAACCTCTCCAAAACATTTCCTCAGTAAAGGAAATCTTTGACCAAGTCAATTTATTGTATTATGAAATAATAATAAACAATAATAATAATAATAATCCAATTATTATTTATGATTGAGCAATGGCTTGTTACGTGCAGAGAGAGCATGAGCTAAATGAATAGAATATATTTGTCATTGTTCAAGTTGAATAAGATTTATTTAAAAACGTTCTAATTTATAGTAAAGCTTAAAAATACAAATGATTGAAAGTGACAATGTAAAATAATCAATTATAAGAAGTGTGCAGCAGTATTAAAGTAGTGCAGATAGCTCAGATGTGCAATGCAGCATTACAACTTAAACAGTACAAACAGAAAACACACTGTAATAAGAATAGTAGGGCTGAATTTATTATTCCATGAGCGTTTGATGTTAATGTGTGTTCTGGGCTATTTGTTTATCTATTTGTCCTGAGGTCCGCTGTTTCAGACTATAGAGACAGAGACAGATGTCATTTATTCATAATGTTTTAATGTGAAGTTTGAAAAAAATTCATTAATTCTTTAGTGTTTTTATCATTTTGTATTGTTTGAAAATGTAATTTTTCTCATTAAAGCTGTATATTTAATTAGTTTGGATGAATTGTTGTTTTGTTGTCTATTAGATATATATGTAGGCGTTCATTAGCTGTCTATTTGATGTCTAGTCTATTCTGGGGCTATGGTTAGAGGTCTATTGGATTTTCACTGACGGCCCAATGGCAACCTTATTTTTGCCTAGACGTAGATTCAACGTCTATTAAACATTCAGATGTATTCATTTAATAGTGGTCTAAATGATGTCTAGTCTATTCTGGTGCTATGTTTAGACGTCTATTAGATTTTCACTGACAACCTTATTTTAGCCTAGACGTCTGGGCTGTGTTTCAACGGCTAAAATACGTTTTTTAGACCACAAATTGCTTGCTGGGAACTGTAATAAATAGCTTATTTACTTCTTTCTTTAAAATACTTTGTGTTTTCCTGCTTTGCTTCCATTCAGCACTGCAGCAACTTTATTTACACAATATAATTTAATATTTGTGGTCGTGTGTATGTTTTTTTTATTATTTTATTTTTTCAATGTAATAGTAAATATTAAATGCTGTTATCATTTACATGTCGTTTTAAAACGGTTTGACTTTTTTTCTGTGGAATATAAAATATTCAGATTAATGTCTCGACTATTCTTTGAAATATCCTCATTGTGTTCCCCAGAAGAGATTTGTAAAGGTTTAGGACATGGTGACGAGTAAACGATGGCAGAATTTTCATTTTGGGTGAAATATCCCTTTAAGTATCTAACCTATATTTGCATGTAGACTACATTGTATTTCCAATCGGCTCCTTCAGCTCCTAAAGTTATTTTTTCCAATCAGTTCAGACTAGAAACAACAAACAAACTAACAAACACACAAATAACCCCCATCACTGACAACATGGCTATGCGAGAAAACATGGAGGCATCGCGCGCACCTCTTTATATCATCTTGCACCTCTCATCATCTGACGGGAGCGCGAGCCTCATACACACACCGAGCGGCGGAGGCGCGTGCGGATGCCGCCGGTATTCCCCTGTTGGTAGAATAAAAGCCAGCGAGTGCTGTTACCGCCAGGGGATTGGAGCAATGACTTGTCAGTAAAGTCACCCACCCTCTGAGTATCTCAGACAGAGTTAGAAGTGTTTGAGACACAGAGCAAGGCGGCGAGACACTGGCATAACTGATTTAACCAGACCGGGACAGAACGACACTCAAGTGCGAGGGAGATGGAGGAGGAGATGCTACCGGCAGACGAAGGTCTCTCTGCGCCCAAAATCTGCAGGCAGCAGCAACAGCGGAGTCCGTACAGCTCCCTCAAGACCTTCCCAAACAAACGCGCGGCGGGCAAGGCGAGATATGACAGACCCACAATGGTGGACATCCCGCAGCTTGGAGACCATCCTCATCCTCTCAGTCATCAGCAGCAGCAATATTCACAGCGCGTACCGTTTCCGCAAGCGTCCCTCTCCATCAGCAGCAGTCAGCAGCACCGTCTCCCCTGCGAAATCAGGCCCAGCAGCAGAGTCGCGACACCCAGCGCGGCATCAGCGGGGAGCGCCGCGACGGCAGCGGCATCGTTTGGCAGCCTGAGGAGGGTCGCCGGCCAGGAGATGCCCGGTAGATACCCGCCAGGTCGCCACCAGTCCCCAGACTGCACCTATGGAATAAGCTCAGGTAAGTGAACGAGCTCGCCTCAGAAACTTTTATCCACCACAAAGCTGAAGTGTCTAACTTTGGGGTGTGTTTTCTTACAAACAGTGTAATTATTTTTAGACTCGAACACATTCCCAATTTGGCACCCACGCCCAAATCCAAGCCTTGTCGACTAGACACGTTTAATTTTAAATCAATTTTAACTTGAAAAAGATAACAGCAGTGGCTTAATAAATGAACACTCCTGCAATAAACTGTTGTGTATCTGTTATATCAGAATTACACTTTATTTGGTTTATTTACCAAAATATTACTTTGCATTTTTATATTAGGATACTTACAGATATACGTTCAACATACCTGCTTGGGGAATTTCTAAAGTGCTCTCAGATCCCTCATACTGAAGGAGTTTTATGATGAAATGTGAGCTGGTCCATGATCATAGAGTGTAGCTATCATAAATATGAAAGCCTCAAGTACTGTCTGATTTCTTCACACACTGCATTAAGATGCTTCCAGCATGAATTTGTGGAAAACACAATGTTTTCTCACCAGCTATCTCTGATTTACCTCAACTTGTCAACTTCAGTAATTGTTTTTCATGTGCTTGTTGCAAGAGTTGGTTTTCGTTCAGCAGAGCCTCGGGCCTTCACAAATTGATAAGTTGTGTCATCATCATACAACAGGGTGCCTCAAGAGTCTGTAAAAAAAACATCCAGCTGATCTATTTTTCCCCATGTGAGTTATTGGATTGGATATGGGAAGGTTTTAGATCAACCTTGCCACCTATTTGTTTAGGTTTTTTTTTAATGTAGTGTTTAACATGCAGAGTCCACTTCGAAATTCACCTGGGCATCATTAAAAGGGCTTCAGTCTGTTCACTAAATATTAATTGCACTTGTTGGAGATGCAGTAGCTGTTTCCAATGAAGCTCAGAGTTCACAGCGCCTGGTTGTAAACAGTGCATCCTAATTTCAAACAGAGCCCTTTTGGTTTATTGTTATGGAATATCCGCTGCAAAAGAATCCAAGGGGGATTTTTTGGCCAATCAGACAATGCTAATGGTTTCATCTTTCTAGCCCTGGGGAAAGGAGCCATAGACACCCAAGGACACAGCTCTGAGATCAGTGCAATAATCCAAATTGCATTTAAAAGCCCCTCCAAAGGGATTGTGATTAAAACAAATGTGGCTCATAAATTTGGCTCTGCGGCACATGTTGTGTTTAATGAAATTTCATGAGGCTCACTCTGCGTGGCATAACGGAGGGAGAAAAAGAGAGAGGGAGGGAGGGCAGGAGAAAGGGGAAGTGAAAGGAAAGAGAGGGAACGACAGCAGCAGAGGAGGAGGGAGAGGGTAAGATAGAGGAGAATGATATCAAATCCATCTTGCTGGGGGTAAACAGAGATGCTGCGCATGTTAATAAATGGCCACATCTGCTTAAGCCTGATAGACACATCCAGGCGACGGCGGAGGCTCGCGCCCGTCACTCATACGGGTGCCACAGCGACTGCCTGAGCTGATAATTGTCTGCCCTGTGTCTTTGTGTGAGGGTGGCATATTCATAATCATCCTCTTAAGATTCTGCATCTGGGCGCGGCCACAAGGCTGTGGGGAGACAGAGTAATTGTATGCGCTTGGTTGGTCAGCATTTTCCTTTTATTAATCTCTCTGCTTCTTCTCATCATATTTATAGAGGATTTGGAAGATATGAATAGTGTTTATTAGAACAGTGACACCGTGTGAATGAGTTGTGTGTGTGTGTGTGTGTGTGTGTGTGTGAGGACAGATTCACAGGGTCCTTATCTCCTAAATCTGTAGGCGTGCGGGACCAAGTTGCAGATTTAAAGATAAAAATGATGGAAAGTGCAAACAGAGGACACAAAGGATGTAGCAAAAAAGTAAAAATAAGGCACGTAAACATCGAAAGCAATGGAATTGTGAAATTAGGCTGAACACCAGACACACCAGATTTTTTTACTAGTGTATGCAGAGCAGTATAGTTTATGTAAACCCGGATAGCAATAATAAAATAAACTGTGACATATTTTACCATAAAATTCTTTATATAGTGGACTACCAGTAAAATAAAAAAACACAACTGGGAACCAAATTCTTCAGACACTTCGACCTGACCATGTTTTTCTTTAATTGCTAATGCAATCTTTTTACACCACAAAATGTAACATTGTTTGATAATTGGTTGACCTTAATTGGTATTATCTAATTATGTATTTAAATTTTAACTGCTGACCGCTATCCACCCAAATTAATGAGAAACCTTTATATCACTTTTTTATCTGACATTATCAAGATGAATTTGTTCTGACACAGTTTAACTGGACTTGTCATATTTTATCACCATTTTCTAAACTATAGTAAATAAACTGATAGCGTGAGAAATGTTGAAGGTGTCTAAATACATTTTAGTAAGTAAATTAAATGTTTATACGTGTAAACAGAATAGCAAAACAGGAAAAAAAGTTGATTATATTAATGTTAGTTTCTTTCTTTTCTAGAGCACCAAGGGAGACATTTAGCACAATATCCAAGTACAAAATAGCATTGAAAATATTTAAATAGAACGTTTTGCCTTGATACGTGTGGTAGTATAGAAGGGTTCTACTGTAAATAATCCTGAGATGTCATGCAGGTTTAAAAATACATGATAGTGAGTTTCACTTATGGTTGAACTGTTTTTTTGAATACGAAAGATGAAATTAAGAAATGTGATTCTGCAATGCTTGTGTACTTATGTGTGATTTGGCTCTCCCCTCAGAAAACCGTCTCATTTTGGATGCTTTTGCCCAGCAGTGCAGTCGAGTGCTCAGCCTCCTCAACAGCAACGGACGGCTTCTTGAGGCCCAGCCTTCCCTCGTCCCTCCATCCTCTTCCATTTCCACTCTCATAAAACAGGAGGACAGCTGCCTGTCTACAGGAGAGAGGCTCAGTTCTAAGACCAGGTCAGAGGACTCATCCCTGGAGAACACAGGTGAGGAGACCCAACGGGGCAACCACTGGAACCAGCAGCAGACTTCCACTTTCCTCCGGATTTTCACGGAGTCTCTTCAGAACTACCTGCTCTCTGGACCCCAGTCAACGGACAGTGAACGGTGTCGCCAGGTCGAGGCAGAGCCGGCAGCATCAGGGTCCCCGAGGCAGAACTTAGGCGGCTGGGCTTCTCCAGCACCGTCTGAGTCATACGGACACCCCTCTTCCACACTGCCTGAGGAAGATGAGGAGGAAGGTTGCTGTCCACGCTGTATGGAGCTGGAACAGGAAGTTCTAAGTCTACAGCAGGAAAACGAAGAACTGAGGCACAAACTGGATAATATACCAGGTATTAAACTTCGATTTGGTTTTATTACTTGATATTAGGAACATAATCCACTGTAATCATTGCATCCACAAAATCATTACTATCCGAAGCTTTTAAAGGTGCACAGTGTACTTAAAAGGGGTTCAGGCTGTTCACTAAATGTTTATCATTTAAGAAGTTCCACAGTCACCAAAATAAAAGTGTAACATTGTTGCAATATTAATATTTATCTTTTTACATTTGTTCATTTTATGTTGAATATTATTATTGTGCAATCATGTAGAAAGGGGGAACTGCTGAACACATGTCTGATTTTGCAGTGGAAATTATGAGTTTCCGTTTTGGGAATCTTTGTAAAATTTGTGAGCAATGATTAATTTGTTCCATAAACGAAAGTGTCTAAAAATGGTTATTGAGGCATTTGACTGTATTTGCCACTAGAAATGGTGAAAGAATAGCAAATAGCAAAGACTACAATAGGCTACAGGGGAGTATGCATTAATTCGTTAGATATAAAACTTGAACTGGAAAAAAATCCTGTGCTTTTTAACTGTAAATTGTATTTGGCTTGTGTACAACAGCTCAGCTTGATTTTGCATGGCTGGTGTTACATACAATCTTCTTTGCATGGTTGGTTTTAATAAAGCTAAAAGTTCACCAAATGTTTTGC
>JAUMHQ010000019.1:2047756-2059450 GCA_032361165.1 Enteromius paludinosus | reverse complement strand
AAATATATCAGTGAAAACAGTTATATTGAGAATTAGGGTGCATTGAATAACATGTGACCACAGAGAAGCAAGATAATGACGCACTGACGTAATGAATATGCAAATTGATATATGATGTCATCTAGCAATCTAAAGCATCAAATTTTGATACCGTTACATTCCTAGTATATAGGGTTTTTGGTATCCTCTATGTGTGCCATGAATTTATCATTTAGTGTCACCATTTCTTAAAAGCAACATGTTGGTATGTGTTCAGGTGAGCTGCTTCTCAAGTTGGATCGAGCTGGTGAAGCTACGGAGGTCTACCACCGACTGCTGGAGAGAAACCCTGAGAACTGGAGCTACTATCAAGGGCTAGAGAAAGCACTCAAACCAAGTAAATACACAACTAATCTTGGCTGATTGTAATTTCTATTAGTCCCTTAATGCTATGTCTGCTTTCAGAGAGTGTTGAGGAGAAGCAGAAAATCTATGAAGATGCCTGGGTTAAGTATCCTAAAGGCCTGGTGCCAAGAAGACTTCCTCTCAGCTTCCTCACAGGTCAGCGCCAGTCTTGTCAAATCAATAGGGCTATTATGCTCGCATAATGTGTGCGGGTATATGAACGCATTTGACTCTTGCAGGTGAGAAGTTTAGAGAGTGTTTGGATCGCTACCTGAGGATGAACTTCAGCAAAGGATGTCCACCTGTCTTTACCACACTGAAATCACTCTACCATCACAAAGACAAGGTGAGAAGAAGAAAACGCGTAGAAGTTTCTTCTGGACTTGAACATATAAGAACAGACACCATTTTTTTTTATAATATGTTCCTGTTCTTCTGCAGGTTGCAATAATTGAGGAATTAGTTGTGGGCTTTGAGAAAAGTTTGAGAACTCGTAAAATGTTCAACCAAAATGGTGAGTACATGTAAAGAGATTTTAGTGACGAATGACAGTGGTGCCAAAGTTCTCACGGTGGACATGTGCTGCTGAATTTGTAGATGATGGGAAAATCGAGCCGCCCACTACTTTACTGTGGGTTCAGTATTTCCTGGCCCAGCATTTCAACCATATTGGCAAACAGACGCTTGCCCTCGAATACATCAACACAGCCATCGAAAGCACCCCCACCCTCATAGAGCTCTTCCTCATCAAGGCGAAGATATACAAGGTATGACTTCAAAGAAATGAGTTGTTTTAAAATGTCCTCAAGACAGAAACTGAACACGAGAAAGAAATAGAACATGAGAGAGTGACTATATTTTTCCATGTCTTGTTCTCCTGAAAGCATGCGGGTAACATCCGTGAAGCTGCTCGCTGGATGGACGAGGCCCAGGCTCTGGACACTGCTGACCGCTTCATCAACTCCAAGTGTGCCAAGTATTTGCTCAAGGCTGGACTTATCAAAGAGGCTGAAGAGATGTGTTCCAAGTTCACACGGGTTAGTGTGGTGAAGGTCACATGCTTGTGAGAACGCACTTAAAATAACACCAGGTGTTACATGCACAATACGGTTCAAATGGTCAGATTTGTTTTAAAGAATCTAGTCATTTTATTCTTTAAAGTGCATTGAAATAATCAAAAGTGAGAGGAAAGACTTGTGTAGTTCTTTTTGGGAATATGATTTTTCCAACTCCCCTAGAGTTAAACAGTTGCGTATTACTATTTTGGAATCAATTCAGCCGATCTTCAGGTCTGACTGTAGCACTTTTAGCTCCAGCTTGGCATAGATCGTTGAATCTGATTAAGCCATTAGCATCTTGCTTAAAAATGACCAATGAGTTTCAATATTTTTCCTATTTAAATAGTTCTGGGGGACTATTTTCAGGCGCTGCTTATTATCATTACGCCTGCGGCACCCATGGTACGGCAGCAAAGTTCCTTGATTATTACGCGTTTGTATTCATTATACTTCATAGCCATATTGGCCTAGAAAATTGTAACTTTTCATTTTCTGTAGGTTTTAGCACATGATGTAATTACAGAAGAGTAGTAGAAGTTTTAAATCGTAATTTTTTTGTATGAGGTGCTAAAAGTCTAATAGGGTTCAATGATCTATGCTAAGCTGCAGCTACTTGTCCCAGACCTGGAGATCGGTTGTCGGTTATGAGAAATAACCGAAATTAGCATCCCTAATATATACATAGAGTCCTGATCGGGAGGTAACATCCAATTCCGATTGAGTCTGAAATCATGTGATCTGATCGGGACATCCCTAATAAAGACCGAAATAGTAAAATGTTGGTTAACATTATGTTTTAGGAGCATTGATAGCAGTAAAAAGAAAAAAAAGAATTCTCCTTTGACCGAAAACGCGTTTTCAGTTTTAGTTGAAGTTGGGACTTACATGCCTTACAATTCCATTATGACATTTTAATCTCTCACATTCATTTCCAAGAGTGTTTCATTATCAAAAACATGCGAGTCTGAATGTATCCAATCTCTGTCACCTGCAGGAAGGAACCTCTGCTGTAGAGAATCTGAATGAGATGCAGTGCATGTGGTTCCAGACGGAGTGTGCTCTGGCCTACAAGTCCTTGAACAAATATGGAGAGGCGCTGAAGAAGTGCCATGAAATTGAGAGGGTAAATCTAGTGGAAGTCGATACTATAATATGTTCATTTCAGCTGTAGTTAGCAAACTGACATGGTGAATAGCTCTATGCTAAATCTGTAGGTTGATATTGGTTGGTTGATTGATGCTACTGAATTGTTTCTGCCATGTTTATAGCCATTGCTGCTAATATGGTATTAAATAATAAATAAATACCCAAGGAGATCCTAAAAACTTTGATCTTTTGTTGTTTGCAGCATTTTGTGGAGATAACAGACGACCAGTTTGACTTCCACACATACTGCATGCGGAAGATGACGCTGCGCTCTTACGTCGATTTGCTCAATCTAGAGGACGTATTGCGTATGCACCCTTTTTACTTCAAGGCAGCGCGTACTGCCATCGAGATCTACCTCAGCCTTCACGATAACCCGCTCTCCGATGACAACAAGGAGTCCCAGGCCGATAATGGTACAGTCATGCGCACAAAACATATTTAAACTCTAGAGAACCGTCCTTGTTTTTGGAAGAAAAATGACAAGTTTTATTTTCTTCACAATTTGATATTCTGTAGCCAACCTAACGGACAAGGAGCTAAAGAAATTGCGCAACAAACAGAGACGTGCCCAAAAGAAAGCCCAGTTAGAGGAGGAAAAGAAGAATGCCGAAAAAGAAAAACAGCTTAAGAACCAAAAGAAGAAAAAGGAAGAGGATGAGGAGGAGATTGGAGGGCCAAAGGAGGAGCTCATACCAGAAAAACTGGCAAAGGTGTGTATGTTGGCAAAGCCAATTGTACTTTACAGGAGATACAATATTTTGATTGTTAATCACAATGTACCGTTTCTGTCTGTAGGTTGAGAATCCTCTAGAAGAAGCGGTTAAGTTCCTGACTCCTCTCAAGAGCTTAGTAAAGAATAAAATAGACACGCATCTGCTGGCCTTTGAGATCTACCTCAGGAAAGGTGAGCCTACTGATGAGCTTTGGACATGGTGATTCATAACGTTCCAGGATTTGAAACTCACAATGTGTTTGTGTTTGTAGAGAAGTATCTTTTGATGCTGCAGTCGGTGAAGAGAGCTTACTCATTGGACCCCGATCACCCCTGGCTCCACCAGTGTTTGGTGCGATTCTTCAAAGGAGGTACATAAAGGCACATATCGTTTCATCACACGGGACAAAAAACATACAGAAACAATAAGATCTTTGTCTGTTTTCAGTGTTAGACAATAAGGACATGCCGGAGGCAGTGCAGACGGTTCTAAAGCAGGAGATCGCAAAACTGTTCGGCGAGAGCGACCCCAAGACTTTCAACAAGAACTTCTTGAGCAAGCATGCGAACTCAATACCACACAGAGTTGCAGGTACCCATTTATGATGTGAAAGAACTTTTGAAAACCACTATATGAAATGCTACCCAGTCATTTAATCAAGACATTAAAGAATGCCACCGTTAAAGGTTTGTTAAATCACTCTGTATCAGAACATTTCAGAATGCAGATCTCGGTCTAAAGTCTCTTTGATTGTTCAATCATATTTCTGACCATACATTTAAACCACCAATGTTCACGTGTACTCAAGTGACCAGAAAGGAATGACTTCTGATTGCTTTGTTGCTGTGACACCCTTAAGTATGTGTGAGCAACTAAATAATTTTAGCTGTTCATTTAGCATCTGCATTTTTGTTGTATGCAGCTGCTAAGATGATGTTCTTTCTGGACCCCTCCTCTGAGGGGATGGCTGCCGAGCTGGCTACCTCCTTGAACGAGTCCCTAACAGGCAGAACCAGTCAGGTGCAGTAACCATAAACAGAACCATATATATACTGTATATATATATTTATCATGAAAAGCAAGATGCTACATCTCTCATATTTGTATGTGTAAATATCAGATATGTACCGAGGTGCTCCAGGCGCTGAAGGACGGCAGTCTGGGCTCGCAGCAGGAGAAAATTCTCGAATCTTACCGTGTGTCTTGCCATGGTATCTATCCCTACGCTTTAGCCTTCATGCCCCCCGGTTACCAGGACAACTCTGCAGTGACCACTAATGGAGACCTGTCCCCCTGTGACCACGAGGACATGCCCAATGAGATGTGAGCGTAATAAAGGGAGGGAGCAGGGTGGCCGTTTTATGGCCGTCAGCATTTTGAGACCTGACGCCCCACTGAGGTTGAGACTCTACTGCACTAACGAGACCATGGTTAACTTCCGCCTTTTCCACTCAACGGAAGCGAGCGAGCAATAGGGGAAAAACCCATTTTACAATGTTTTTTTTTTCTCCTGTCCATCTTGTTTTGCTTTTTTTTTTTTCTTTTCTTTTTCTTTTTTAAATGGCCAATGGCGTCTCTTATGCTAGAACAGAATAAACGGTATTAAAGAGAAAGATTGATCAAGATGGTCACAGTGAACTCATTGGGCCTAATTCCTGTTTATCAGACACATGCATCTTGCTTCACGTGTTTTTAAGAGTAATTTATATAAGATAATATTAAAGAAAACCGAATAATATCAGGAGGAGCAATACTTTTGGTCCCTGTTTGACTTGCGTGGTCGTGTGCCAAACCTCTGGGGCGGACCTTTAGATGCAGATGACGGCACCTGTTGCAAGGGCACCTGGGGAAGGGGGGTTGGGGAATGTGTGGGGAATGTGTGGCAGTGAAATAATGTGGCTGGGCATAAACTGTTCCAGGATCAGCCACCAGGGGGAGCCAGCAGTGAAAACCCACCACGTCTGCTGGGAGGAGATGCTGATGTTCAGCTAATAAGCTGATAAACAGAGTCCTTTGAAAGGTCACCTGGACTGCCAAGGAGAGGCAGACGTACATCTCTGTATTTTATTTTTATTTTTTCCTCTTTCATCCTCTGCTGCCTTTCGGTTTTCCAGTGAATGTCTTAGAGGCGGCAGCGGCATCTGTTGGACCTGTAGGACTTTTACTGTGACTGTTTCTGTTGGGTTTGTTTGGCATCTTTTATTTTTTTTCTCCCACTTATTTTTGGGTTCTCATGTTGGTTTCAAACTTTCTGCTTTCAGTTTATGATTTTTTTCACCATAATACAAGACTCCATCATACATGCATACATACCACTGTCTGAATTCTTGAGAACATGTCTTGTCATTTGACACTCACACAGTTACAAATAAAACAAAATAACATGACTCTAATGTATTTCTCTTTTTGTTTTAATTTCCACATTAGGTTTCAGATACACTGTATGATGCAACAGTTTATTAATCTTTTAGAGATGACAGAACAACTTGCAGGGGTTTTGCTAAACTTAAACCATACATTTGCTAGTCAAAAGAGCTAGAATTTGTGTCTATATAAACATTTTTTTATTTTACCCCTTTGGGCTGTACTTTTATTGGTTATTTGCCAATAAGAGTACTTTAAAATATCTTAGTAGTGGTTCTCACTATCACAACTTATGTCCAATATTGAGACTTCTCCAGAAGTTTGTGATTACCTAGAAAAAAAATGATTTTGTATAGACAATTACTACCCTGTAAATATTTTAGAACTGCCAAAGCTAGTTATTAGTCATTGTAATTTTACAAATGTATTTCTATTATTTTTCCTTTCGCCTTTTTCTTTTTATTTACACTTCATCATTTTTTTTTCTTACCTTGATTTGATTTAAAGTTGTTTAGCTTATATCTCATCATTAGGTCACCTGATTGAGAACCACTGCTATAGGTATATTTCTATCATTTTTTTTAAAGCATAAACCGTGTTCATGTATTCCCATGTTAACACAAGCGCTCATATTTTGTTAGTGATGAAGTAATTTAGACTTTTAGAGTTAGAGCCTTGCTTTGATCGCTGTGTCTATCTGTCGATTCTTATGTCGGCTCTGAGAGCTGAGGAAAGTGTGGTCCAGGTTAAGGTATGTGGTAAGGAACTCTGGAAAATCAGTCTTCTGCACTATCTCTAGAAACATGGACATGGCAGTCATCAACCTCTGTTTGTCCCTAAAAAGAGTGGAAATAGAGAAAAGGTCAGTATTTGTCAATGTGATCTATTGAGCAATCACTGAGGTGCCATAGCTCTGTGACAGATTTACAACATTAACATTTCATTTTTAGATTATAAAAGGAGGGACATAAGAATACATTAAATCCATTAAACCTGTATTTATTAGTCATATATTTGCTTTAATTTTTTATTTAGTTTTAATACTATATAAGTTATTTTTGTGAGTTAGAACCTTTATATATTTCAGTATATATATGTATATGTATGTATATAGGTGTGTGTTGTAACCTAATTTATAATTCTGTAAATTACTAAAAAAAAATTATTTGCACAATCCAACAAATGTTTTCTCTATTTTATACATGAAGCATCTGTTCAGCATTCTCTACCTGCTTGTTTGGCTATGTATGGCTGCTTTTAGATCTTCCATCAGACCTTCACCCAAACTGCTGACTAGAGCTCGGGTTACTACTGTCCCATCATCCTCCAGTTTCACCTGATGCCGAATCCACTGCCAAACCTGACAAATGCAGACTCTTAGGATAAGTGAGCATGTTATATTGTAGCATGTGAGTTTTGAGGAGACCAACCTGAGATCTGGATATCTCTGCTGTTGCTGAATCCTCAACCTTCCCCAGATAGAAGAAATGACCTCTGCCTGTTAAGTCAATATCAATAAAACCTCTATTCGTCACATTGCATAAAAGTGTTGTTTAAAATGTCATAGGTGAAATAAAGATTTGCACCTGAAAGCCAGGCTTCAATGAAGAGGACACCAACAGCAATGTTATACCTCAATCCGTACAGTGTTACGCCTCCCTATAGAGATATAAAACACACAATACAAAGGCAACAGCATTTAAAATGTTTTTCAGTGATTCAACTGACCGCAGGCATAATGAGCAAGTCTTCAGGGGTCACAGTGATGTCTTCACGAAGCTGCAGGAGTTGGTTTTGACCATGAGAATGAAGCTGAAACAGCTGTTTGAGAGAGAGAAATGTATCTGTTTATGTGCATAAATGAGAATGCTGCCTATCAATGACTGGACAGAAAGGAACAACTTATCTGTGACACTTACTTTTTGCATGGGCTCAATCAGGTCCATGTCGTAGACCATGAACCCATCAACTCCTGCTTTGATCTCCAGTAGTTTAAGCCTAAAATAACACAAGAATGATCATTTAAATAGAAAAAAAACATGTTTTGTATTTTGGAGTGTTGTGCACTACTTGTGTTACTTGGGATTTGATCCCACTATATTTTGAATCCAATTACGGGTTGGATTTAAATCACCACAGAGCCTTTATTTGATCTGGTTGCGTCTTGCCTGGTGACAGTTCTGAGTACAGTCTTGTACTGGTCACTCTCTTTGTCTCCAGGCAACAGCAATGCTGCCATGCCACCTGTTGCTAGGGCACCCCTGCGGTGACATGTCTGCACTAGAAGATCCATGTAGCTGTGCAGGAAACGCTTTTCCATGTCTACATATTTACTGCGATCAGGGAGTAGGAAATCTGTCCGATGACCTATAAAGCAAACCATTGTCACTACTGAGGAACGTGATTGGATCTACTAATTGAACTTGCAGAAAATGTATGCGCTGACCGAATTTGTTGACAAAGGAAGCTGAGTAATCCCAGATGCCACAGTTTAAACCAGCAGAGTGCTCCTTGAGCTCGTACAAAATCTCTTCCATTTCGAACGATGCCAGGACACACTCGATCAACACTGTGGCCTTTATGCAGCCTGCTGGCAGCCCGAGCTATAAAATAACTCCAAATACATTAGAAATAAAATTCAGTTAAAAATGCAGCCAGATCATATGTAGCGAGATCACTCGCACCTTCTTCTCAGTCCAGAAGAAAATCTGACTCCAGAGTCTGGCCTCCATGTAGCTCTCAACCTGCACAACATATATCATGAAGATTTTTTAGGATATGTTTGATTCTACGTAGACGTTCTGTCCCGTTAATCAGAGTGATCTGACGCTGACCTTGGACAAGTAGAAAAAAGGGCCACTCTGGTTTTGAAGAAGTAGTTTTGCATTATGAAACATCAGCAGGCCAAAATCAAACAGTGGACCTGGAACCTCTCGACCATTCACCTACAGAGAAACAGATGCACATATACTTCACACTACCAAGAGGGATATTTTACTATAGGCTACAGGGCAGTAGCCTACTCATTTACAGCTAAACAGATTTTAGAGAAAGTCAACTTACTGATATACTACCTAAACTTATTATTAATCTTCCGAGACTCTAAATCCTCCCAGAGCTTTAACTCTACAGACTCCAAACTCAACCCTGATCTTCTGACTGATCTCACCGGGTGTGCTATATCTTTTCTAACTGACCAGACTTTCGGTTTTCATAAAAATGAAGATAAAAAAAATAAAAAATCCCATAGACCCCCATTCATTGAATGTTCAGATGAGCCAAGACTCAAGATTGTCAAAATTCTAATCTAAACACATTGCAGCTCATTCAATCAGACTTCCATTCTATTTCTAATTAAAATAACTAATTTAAACTCATTCAAGCTTCCAATCTATCTAATACTATTTTTAATTTATCTAAATCATGCTAGCAACATGCTAATAATGTTAGAAACATGCTAATCATGCTAAATTACATGCTAGTAACTAGCTAATAACGCTAAAAATGTGCTAGTAACTAATCATGCATTTAACATGCTATTCATGCTATAATCATGCTAGTGACATGCTAATCATACTAGAAACATGCTAGCCACTAGTAACTTGTTAATCATGCTAGCAATATGCTAGTAACATGCTAGAAACAGGCTAGCAACATGCTAGGTACTTGTTAATCATGCTAGCAACATGATAGTAACAATCTAATCATGCTAATAACTTGCTAATCATGCTAACAAAATGCTGCCTTAGCAACTTTCTGCTCCGGCTTTGTCTCAACAAACTTTTTTGTGTAGTCTTTTATTATAATCTGAATCAGATGTTTCTCCAAAAACCCATCTGGAGCAATACAAACATACACGAATGAGACATTTCCTGACATAAATTAAGTGCATAACATGACTTTTAAAATGAATTGCATAAAATTTAGATTCAGGTTTCAGACATTTTTGAAATTTTATCTGAGACACATGGGGCTTTTTCATAGAAGAACAATCTAAACAATCTAGAGCAAAGATTAATTTTCTCAGCTTATGCGCTTAATGTTGTCTAGGAAAAGCAGGTGAAATATAAAAAGCTTTTACATTTTAAAATCTGAAACTGATCATTAAATAATAATGTGAAACTAGATACATTTTAAACAGACCAACACATGGTTTGGACAAACAAACAAAGACACCAATGATCTGTTCTCATCAGATCCATACCATCATGTTGTGCTCCACCATGTTCCATGCTCGAGGACGGAGCATCAGCACTGGAGCCTGAGAAATGGGTGGTACATCTAAGAGGAATATGACAGATTGTTCATTCATGCTTTCCATAAATCTCTGATGACATTCTTTTGTTAAAGAAAAATCAATTCACTCCATTTCTCACAAAACAAGTAGGAGTTGGACTCAAGACTCACCCTGAAACTGGTTGTGCACAGCCTGATATACATTATAAATACCCTTTATTTGATTGCGGTATGTTGGGCAGTTGCCATCATCAAAATCAATCTACAACAGAACAATAATGCAAATATAGCCAGGAATTCAGCTTTTTCAATTTCAGTTTTTTGATTAAAAATTAATCAAAATTAGAGCACGACCGATAAAAGATTTCGAAGGCCGATACCGATACAAATATTTGTTGGTTTTAAATTCCGATATATCGGACGATATTTTCATTACATTTTTACATGTTATTTCAGAAACGTGCAACAAAACATTAACATATTTCCCTAACATTAGTTATTTGTAGTTATTTATGAGTTTTAACTAACATAATATGATAATGCATTTTAAAAAGAAACTTGTTTCTTTCATTGTCACAACAGAACAGAGGAACATCAAAATATATTAAAGTTCTGATAAAATGTATAAAAAATAGAAACTTTAGATATGAAACTTTTATGTCCTTTGAACAAAAACACAACAACCAAATCAAATTACCAGTAAGGGTTTTTCGTCCATTTTTATTTTATTTTTGAAATATTAATTTATCGGCTATTATAAATGCCGATACCGTTAGTTTGGAAAATGCCTAATATCGGCCTGCCGACATATCGGTAGGGCTCTAATCAAAATGAATGTATTGTATTCAGTGCAGTTTAGTATCTATGACAACTAAGTCCTACCTGTAAACCTTGGGCAGTAGATTTGAGTCCCTTTATAAGACGTTGTGTATCACAGGGTGAAAGGTCACCAACATCCACATGTCTACAGCTTAAACGGTCTGGAACCGGGCTCACTCTCCAGCTGGGATCACTTCGGATATGAGCTGTGTCCTTCAGGAAGCCTGGCAACTCTCCAGTCAGGTCCAACTGAACTTTCCGGAGGACTCGCAAATTCAAAACCTTGAAAAGAATAAAGACATCCAAAAAATGAACAAATAAACAAGCAAACATTGTTAGTAGCATAAATAAGTAAGTGGGGTTTCCTTAATATGCATTATTGGGTTAAATTCTATTAGTTGAAGAGGTACCTTGTCAACCTCTGCTTGGAAGGTAGAGATGAGTTCAGACAGAAATTGCAGAGCATCAGAGTTAAACAGAGTATGAAACTCTCTCTCAAGTCCTGAGGGAGGCGTTTCCAACTCAACACCTTGATGTACCTGTTTATCAGCACATTAAACCTGCATGATTTCCTGACACTGACACCAAATCATCATCTAGTTCCGCACATTACAACTCACTGACAGGTGCATAGAGATGCAATACCAAAAATACATACAAATAGTACTAAAAACATCAATTTCAATGAGGGTGTTATACATTTTAAAACAATCACACATCATGAGAACTTACCAACATTGTCTGCAGTCGTCCAGTAAAATCTAGAGTTGGACTTTGATAAATGCCACTGCACTGTTTGCTTTCAGCCACACATGACTAGTGAGGTTCTTTTCGTGAACGAATGGCGTTTTTAACAAAGCTTTTAAACTAACGAATCAATAAGCCATCATTTTTAAGTGGATGTTTTGATAAAAACAGGGTTTCGAGAGAATTGTGAACGCAGTAATCACGCTAATCATACACGGCTGGCA
>JAUMHQ010000019.1:2034218-2047656 GCA_032361165.1 Enteromius paludinosus | reverse complement strand
TCACCAGACATGTCACCCGTTGAGCATGTTTGGGATGTGCTTGACCGGCGTATACGACAGCGTGTACCAGTTCCCACAAATATCCAACAACATCGCACAGCCATTGAAGAGGAGTGGACCAACATTCCACAGGCCACAACTGACAATCTGATAATCTCTATGCGAAGAAGATGTGTTGCACTGCATGAGGCAAATGGTGGTCACTATCTCACTATCACACATTTAGACTGATTTGTGAACAATGTTTGAGAGAAATGGTAATATTGTGTATCTGGAAAGAATTTTAGATCTTTAAGTCCATCTCATGAAAAATCGGAGCAGAAACAAAAGTGTTGCGTTCATATTTTTGTTGAGTGTATATATAGAGCATGAAAACAAAACTTTTATTTGGGATTTAATTAATCAAAAATAATCATTTGATAGCACTATTTAAAATATCAAACTATCCTACATTTTAAGATTTTAGTCTGTACTTTCTCGACAAGTGCTACCAATCCCAGTATCCATTTCCCCTGCTGCAGCCGTTCGATGACAGCTAGCTAAACTACATGGTGATCACCATCCATCACCGGGGTCCACGGTTATAATTCCGTGTTCTATACCCCTGCTTTTCATTACTCTGACTTACGGAGTGAAAAGGGAGGCAGCGTTGAACGATCTGTGCTGTTAATTCTCTCGTCCGGTGCTCCTTTATACCCTGTTCTCTCCATCATCAAAGTAATTACAGTTCCCGTTTTCCCAAGCTGAAGGTGTAAAATTCAATCAGCAGTCAAGCAAATTTAAATCCCCAGCTCCCATATGTAGAGGCAACAGAGCACACATTATTGATTTATCTGTTAAGCCCCTTTCTGCTTGCTGTAACACTGCGTGTGCATAACTACATAGACATTCCCTTCCTATTCTCTTCATTTCCAAAACAATAAATTATGCACTGTGCAAAGCAGAAAACAAGCAGTTTTTACTGTGCTCGAATATTATTTCAAGGGTTTTTAACCAAGTCTTGAGTTAAATGCTCTCTCAGGTCATTTTGTTAAACTTATGAATATTGTATATTGAAATTACATGTAACTATTGGGGGTTTGGAGCAATGGAAGGTACGATTTTCTAACATGACATTTAATAAGATACACAAAAGTACTGACAATACAAATAAAAGTAACATGATTTTCCAATATACTAAACTATAGTGGCCGGTGCAAGTAGGTAAATAAATAAATCAATCAATTACTGCTCTCAAACGGTTAATCATGATTGCATCCAAAATAAAAGTTTTTTATTACATAATATATTTTTATGTACTGTGTATATTTATTAAGTATATAGAAATACAAACACATGCATGTATATATTTAATGAAAATATGTTATGTTTATATACTAAATATATTTAGATATAATATCAACTATAATACATATATAAATCCATTTACATGTAAAAACTTTCAAAATATATACTGTACGTGTGTGTTTAAATATAAACATACTAATACATAGCATAAACACATATTATGTAAATTTTAAAAAATGTTAATTAAAAAAAATTAAATTAAATCGTTCCAACATTATTAAGCATTAGTAAACAGTTTACAGGTCCAGGTGTTTTTGAGCATACATAATGTAAAATACATAATAGTATTTTCATAATGCTCAATTTATCATTAATAAATTATTATGTTATTTACAAACCAGTTATTTATAGAGCTGGCAGTGTTTAATTAGACCATTTAGAAAGTCTATTATTTAAATTTGCATTTATAAATCTATTATTTAGACATGATACTTATGATAATAGTTGCTCAGTGTGTTAATAAATGCTTTATTAATCCTACAAATATTATACTATATCTTTTTTTAATATAACATTCATACAATATTAGTAACACAGACATTATTAGTGCCAGTCATAAAAGTATAGTATTTTACAGAGTTGTAATGTCAGAGACTTGTCAGGAGCATGCTTGCCCTGTTTTTTTTTTTTTTTAAATGCTGACTGAAAGCACAAGTAAGAGGGGGTGGACAAGTATAACAGAGAGCTGGATGGAAAAATTTTACTCAATAGGTCACAACTCATTTTCAATGAAAAGGGTGAGCCAAACAGAGAGTGGGCACAACCTTATGAAACTGCTGTGATAAAGTGAAATGCATTTCTTGCAAGGTGTAAGAAATGCCCCATGCTGCCCTAAGCAACTGCCTAGCTCATGTCTGGAAATCAGTTCGACACTGTCTATCTAATATGAACTTCCAGAGTAAAACAAAAGATGAAACATGTTCTTCTGCAGGAAATATATATATATATATATATATATATATATACATACACATACATACTGTACATACACACACACCCCTTGACCAGCTGACAAATACCCAAAAGCCCTTACAATGGTTTAGGCTGGTTTTCTCAACTGGGATGCACAACATAAAACATTGTCAGCTAAACTGCAAATTCACTGTATAAGTAGTTGGGGCTAATGTTGTTGTATTGCTAAAATAAAGTGTGTTTATCTTCATCTCTTTCTCCCTGACAGATTCATTTAGGAGAGGTGTGATGCTTGAGGTGTAGTGTTTTTAAAAAAAAAAAAAAAAATTATTCTCCCTGTGCACTGTATGTCTGCCATGGCAAAAACAACGACTCATCCTGGATGTCCGGCAACAACTTCCACTCTGTCGGCAGCAACTCTGTCGCTCTCTCCTGTTACACGGTTTCCATTTCCAAAGCCCATACCCCTGCTCAGCTTACAGAACAGGAAGACTGCAAGGGCCATGTAAATAATATTACTGCCTTTCTCATTTCTCATTCTCTCAACAAAAAAACATGAAAAAAACAAACTATACAATGGAAATTATACAGCTATAATTTAACTTTAATTAATAACAAATAATAATAAACAAAGCTTTTTGCTGATGGTTTAAAAAGTAGACAATTATATTTTTAGCGACAACCCATTAGAACTTGTGATTGTCGAAAATTTTACAGGAAAACCTAACAATTACAGTTCGTCTGCAAGCCATTAACACATTACTTGATCTCAAATTGTTGTTGTTTAGACCTCACTAAAAAGGTAGATCACTTTGAATGGGGCAGTATCCTTTTAAAAAGGTTTTAATATTTATACTTCACACACTAAGATAATTCGGGCTACTAATATGTGCCACTTAGATGTGGGTCAAATTTGAAAAAGGGTTCAACCATAAAAGAAATGCTTTAATACTGCTTTAAATTGATGTTTTTTTTCACAAAAAAATGTAAAAGCGATCTGTTTAAATGAATAACAATTTTAATAACAAATTCCTTTTTCTGAGCCAAAAATAAATATCACACATTTTCTCCTGGTTTACTACCAATTTACCTACTAAAATGTGATTTAGTGTAACAAACTTGTCAGGCATATTTACAACAAAATTCGATTTATGACACATTAAAAGATGAATTGCTATTACCCAAAATACTAATCAGTGGTTATTTTACATTTTGTAAACATGCCACTATCCTAGATTTTGCCCATTTGTCAGTAAGATTTTTTTTTTACTCATTTAAAGCCTAATACAACTTTATATGCTTCCTTATTCTTTTATTTATTTGCGGTTTAAAAAAAAAAAAAAAAAAATGGTGCTACACTGAGTGACAACCTAATGATTATTTAACCTGATTCTGACAATTTATTCTCCGAAAACTTATTTGAAACCTTAAAAGTAGACACTTTATTTACATTTAATGGGCTTTCTATGGACAGAAAATCATCTTTGTAAATTTCTTTTTATGCTGACATCTTGACGTCTTTGACTCAAGATCTAGATCTAGATAAAGATCTACCTTTCAGCTTATCCAAATAATCCATCTGTACGGTGGCCAAGAGAACTCAACAAGCTGCAAACTTCATAGAACACTTGCAAACATAAAAAAACACATGCAAACTGCAAATTCTCACAACGCAACCAAACACAGAGAGGCGCTGCAAACACACGAACGCGCTGCCAACACAGAAATGCACTACAAACAGCATGGACCACAACGGAATTGTTTCAGGGGGACCTCAAAAAGTGACTAACCTATCTGGGAACTGATTATTTGTTCCCGGGGCTTTTGGTCAGAGCAGATATGTTGTCGGTTTAACTAAAAGGCGAGTTTTTTTGTGTTTATTTTAACAACATGATCATATTATTAGACTGATCTGACGAATTACATACACACTCTGAAACATTATTTTAATGCTATGTTAGCTAGAGTTACTCTCAGATGGGTTTGTCACTTTTTGAAGTCCCCCTGAAACATTTCTGTTGTGGTCCGTGCTATTTGCAGCGCATTTCTGTATTTGCAGTGCATGTGTTATCAAACTGACGAAGATGTTTTCTTAAAGGTGCTCAATGCAATCTTGCAAACACTATGGGCACAGGATGTGCACCAAAGCAACAACAAACCTCGGCCAACCAATCGGCAAGAAGAGGTGTGATTTAATGCGTGCAAACAAACTTCGGCCAACCAATCGGCTAAAAGAGGTGGGGTTTAACGTGCATTAAACACCACCTCTTCTTGCCGATTGGTTGCCCAAGTTTGTTTTTGCTGTGGTGACCATAGTGTTTCTTTTGGTATTGAAGCCTCTGTGTTGTCTTTCGAGACATGGTTTTTCCCCAATGTATTCAGAGGGCAGACAGCAAGATAATTAAGGGGTGATGCATACGGTTTGAGACAAAAATTAAATCGAGCTAAAATCCTGCAACATCGCATAGAGCACCTTTAATGTGTTGTTGTTTTTTTTCTGTTTGCATGTGTTTCTGAAGTTTGCAGCGCGTTGAGCTCTCTTGGCCACCGTACATCTGCCATCAGTGGTTCAACTGTCATTTTATGAAGCTACAAGGATACTTGAATGCAATTCTTCTCATGTGTGTCTGACACAGAAGAGTGTATGCAATTTGCATGTAGTAGATACACTCTAAAATAACATTACGGTGACATTGACTATTTTGACAATGTATTTCATACTTTTCAGGGACTTGCCAGTGTTAATTATTTGGCAGTCAACAGGACAGTGAAAAACCTCATGGTTTTCATCCAAAATATCTTAAATTGCGTTGTGAAAACAGACAAAGCTTTTAGGGGTTTGCAACAACATGGGGGTAAATGATTAATGACACAATTTTTTCATTTTGGGTAACCTTTTAAAGCACAAATGCTGATGATTAAGCTTAATTTTGTAACCTCAAACATTCCATTATAAGGTTTTTACGTACCTAAAATTAATATTAGAAAATAATTACAATACAAATCTAAGCTAAGTGCTATAAATTTTAAGACAGTTTGGCTCACATCCCATACAAAAGTGAAAAAGCAAAACAGAGCCTGAAAGGATTAATAAGTGATCTACTTATAGAGCTCCTTTCAGTATATGTTTGTCTTAAAATTGCCTTTTCAGCTTGTCTCTGCTGCTGTTCTCTCAGAAGGAGAGCCTGTGAATCTGAGCCCATTACAGCTCTGTGCTGTTGATTTACTACAGTCCTGACTAAGAGTGCCGCACGCTTCTGTGTGAGCAGGCACGTGTTGCACTCCACTGATACTTGGCCAGCTGTTTGCCCATAGTAAGGCCTTTGCAAGGAGAGAAAAGAACCATATTCTAAGAAATCTAAGAAAAGCAGTGCTCTCTGCTCATAAGCCATGTCTGTATAGAAAAAAAACATCTTTCATAGGGTTAAGCCTATGAGATTGAATCATAGTTCACATACCGATACATATAAGCGGCCCTCCCTGAGATTATACTGCAAACATAATCTAGTTAGATTGTGTCCAGATGTACAGTAGACAACATTCGAAGTGGATCAAAACCTTTCATAAACAATACCTGTTCTTGTCTAAGGACAACTTTGATGAAAGGTTTTGATTCACTTCGAATGTTGACTACTGTATACTTGTGAGGGCCCAAAACTAAAGATTTTTTCTACTAACTTGGTTGAGTCAGTGGTAAAAAAAATTTATTGTATAGCCATGCTAAAAGAGGCTATGGCAGCCAAAATTTGCGTTTGTGTCTATGTTGCTGGGAAATAGGTATATACAGTACTAAATAAGAATCAAACATATTGATCACATGACAATATGTGGGCCCTATGATTTCCACAAAAAATGATTTACTATATAATCCCACATGTCTCTGTATTATCATATCAGATAAACAATCTTTCAAAATAAAACTGGTGTTATTGAAGAAACTGTGACAGAAATATATTGATAATGATAGTACTACTACTAATAAAATGAAAACATTTTAAAATAATATTTGGCATTTATTTGAGAAAGCATTAAAATGGAATTCAGAAAATTAAAGGAAAACTAAATTTGTTAAAAAAATAAAGGAAATTTAAGGGCATTAAAGCTGATACACATAAGCCACTTAGACACATTTTATTTTGTGATTTGATTAACTTGACCTGCACTGTACAGCGGAAATAAACATTTTGCCATGGATAGATCAAATTCCTGCTATGAAACTGACAGATAGCAGCTTAAGTGAGAGGGGGCTGAGAGATATAGCACAGGAAGCTGCTCTAACAATGTTACTCGGTAGGTCACAGTTTACTTTCAATAAGTGAGGTGAGTGAAATGGGTACTATTCCTTGAAACTGCTGCGATGAGTGATAAGAAGTGGAGGGCGCATCTAAAAGCAGACAGTCGAGAATAGTCTAGAGTCTAATAAAAAAATTATGTGACGTGCTCATGCTGACAGATTTGTCCTTTCAGATAAGGAAATTTAAAGAAATTTATCTCTTAACAAAGAAAAAGAACGAAGAACAGTAGAACAAGGTTAAAACATTTTCAGTGATCTCAAATCAATAATAATAATAATATATATGTGTGTGTTACATCCAAGCCAGGCTCCACCCTCACTCCAACACAACACTCACAATCACCAGAGTTCTGATCACCGGCACCTGACAGCAGTCACATCACCAATCAAGCACCACATAAAACCACACACCACTCTGCACTCCCTGTCCAAGCTCGGTCATTCGAAGTGGACTCGCTACTCTCAGCATATTACCTGTGATACTTACCTGTTGGAACTTACCTGTGATCTCCTTGTTCGCTCCTCGTTGTTCTTTGTCTTCTCCAGATTCCCAGCGATCATCTCCCTCGTGTCGTCCAGCTCCCTCGTGTCGTCCAGCTCTTAATGAAGGTACAGTTAAATTCAAATATCAACTTCCACTCGTTCCCGCAGCCATTGAAAAACTCAGAGGAGCCACAGTATTCACCAAACTTGATCTACGAAGTACGTATAATTTGATCCGTTTACGCAAAGGGGACGAGTGGAAGACTGCTTTTATCACCCCTACTGGCCACTATGAATACCGGGTGATGCCATATGGACTTGTCAACGCACCATCCAAATTCCAGAACTTTATGCATGAAATTTTCCGTGACTACCTCCACCAGTTCATGATAATCTATATTGATGACCTTCTGATTTACTCCACTAACCTATCTGAACATCACCAGCAGGTCACTAAAGTACTCCAACGTCTCCGAGAGCATAATCTGTACCTGAAGGCTGAGAAATGCACCTTCATCAATCCTCTGTTCAGTTTCTGGGATATCACATCGACCACACTGTCGTCAAGATGGATGAGAGCAAAGTTGATGCCATCGTCAACTGGCCGACTCCTACTACAGTCAAGACACTCCAGAAATTCCTTGGGTTTGCAAATTTCTACCGACGTTTCATTAATAATTACAGTACCACTGCAAGTCCCTTAACCTCTATGTTGAAGGGTAAACCCAAAACTCTGGCCTGGACATCCGAGGCAACTCAAGCTTTTCAAGCCTTTATATCAGCTCCCATCCTTGTCCATCCTGATCCACAACTTACATTCATCGTCGAAGTAGATGCCTCCACCACGGGAGTCGGAGCCGTACTCCCACAAAAGCAGCAGCAGGGGAATTCAACCGAACTCCATCCATGTGCCTATTATTCTAAGAAACTCAGTCCGGTGGAGCGTAACTATGACATCGGGAACCGAGAACTGTTGGCCATCAAGCTGGCATTGGAGGAATGGCGTCACTGGCTGGAGGGGTCCATACATCCATTCCAGGTATTGACGGACCACAAATATCTACAATATTTACATGATGCTAAATGTTTAACCCCTCGGCAAGCCCGTTGGGCATTGTTCTTCACTAGATTCCAGTTTTCCATTTCCTACAGACCCGGAGCCAAGAATGTCAGAGCCGATGCATTATCACTTATTCATTCTACTGAAGAGACACAAGAACCCATTGAACCCATTCTGTCGGAAAAGATCTTCGTGAAACCCATCAAATGGACGACCCCTCCAGTTGCATCAGATGCAGCTACTGAAGCTCCGCCGGACTGTCCTCAAAACCGGAGGTTTGTTCTGGAGGAGGGGGTAATGTTACATCCACGCCAGGCTCCACCCTCACTCCAACACAACGCTCACAATCACCCGAGTTCTGATCACCTGCACCTGACAGCAATCACATCACCAATCACGCACCACATAAAACCACACACCATTCTGTTCTCTGTCCAAGCTCGACCATTCTAAGTGGACACTTTCAGCATATTACCTGTGATACTTACCTGTGATCTCCTTGTTGGCTCCTCGTTGTTCCTTGTCTTCTCCAGATTCCCAGCGATCATCTCCCTCGTCCAGTGAGTTGTGGTGTGTGGTTGTGGCATTCGTCTTCATCTGTGTGTACAAAGGAAACCGGATTGGTTACTTCAGCTTTCAACGCTCTCAAAGATTCTCAAGATTGCATACTCACCTCATCTTCTCATTCTGTCTGTTGAACTCATTACAGTAAACTGTTATTGCTTTTACTCACCATCTGTGTCCCGTCCGCTTCATAACAGTGTGTGTGTAGACCTATATTCATATTATCATTTCACACAGAATCTCCAAATAATGTAAAAACAACAAAGATTTTAAATATTGTTTAACTGCATTTTTATAACCACCTTGTGTGCTTTGAGAGTACATCTCAATCATTTTCGACATTGACAAGACAAACTAGGGGTGGGCGATATGGGGGGAAAAAATATAATATCACAATTTTTTTTCTGGGGAAAATCACGATTTTTATTCCGATTCCTTTTCAAGTTGGTCTAAGACTATTTTGCAAATTACAGAGGTATGGGTGGGCGATATGGCAAAAATATCCTATTACGATGATTCTTTGTCATTGATTACTATTTTGCAAGTTGTATGACCAGTACAGACAAATTAATTTGCCATTTTGATTTAAAACCAAGCCTTTCAAGGTAACAAAGTATAAGATAAAGAAGGGCAGATATTTAGAGAAAAATGAGCAAAGATAAAAAATCTTTGTCATTTTATCTTTGTCATTTGAATAGATACACATTACAAATAAACATTAACAAAACCAGTGCTTTTAGTTTTCAGGAAGAGTAGGAGTATTCAGCAGTATTGAATTAACAAACATGAAAGGTGAAACACTATATACTTACACACTGTACATCATTTACTCACTCTCCGCTTTCTGTTGAACACTGTATTAAATTCAATGAGGACCAGCTACTGCTTGGTTACTCAAAATACCTTATTTTGTGTTTAGCACAAGAAAGAAATTAATACAGGTTTGGGACAACATGTGAGTAAATATGACAGAATTACTTTACTTTAGACACAAGCAACTGTGTTTAACGCTGTGTGTTTTACCACAATCACATGTGATAAATATCTAAGTTCAGTAATAGGCGCTATTTGACAAGCTTTTAGTGCGTGCGCGCTTCAGATGTGAGCACTGGAAAAGCGCATCCAGACAGACTTTAAAGCGAATAATGTATTAGCGCCCAGCCCTATAATGTACTTTAGTGATTGTGAATCAGTGCAGTGTCCCGTAATTGTATTCTACCACTGAGTTAATACTGATGTGAATGTATGCCGTTTTGTACAGCATATTGAGACGGAGATGATAAAATAGCACAATACTACGATATTCCTTATAAAGCAGATCGTGGAGAAATTTTTATCCTACCCCTAAGACAAACCAGCCTTAAAATCTAACTTTGAAATGTTTTGATGAAAACAACAACAACAACAAAAAAAAAAAACGCAGCATCATGAATGTCAAATGAAATATTTGCATTTTATATAGTGTTTGCAAAGTATACAAAAACACACAATTACTGCATATGTCAGCATAATGGTGCCGTTATATAGCTACAGTAACTAAACTCCCAAAAGTAAAAATACAAGCTCGGCATATTTCCTGAAAATAAACAATGTTTTGTCATGTTTACATATACAGTACAGTAAGGGTTCCTGCTTTTGAAAAATAAATAAATAAATAAATAAAACAAATAAAAACTAAGATTAATTTTTTTTTTTTAATAAGTCCCTTTTTGTACAAGCTGCTCTTACCCGCCGTTTATGCAGATAGATACTGTTTTTATGAGTGTTCTAGCTGTAAACAAATTACATTTCTGTCTTCTGTAATAGCCCTGGTCTTAGAAACGTGTGATTTTGAGATTTGTTGTTCTGCAAGTCATCTAATGCACCATCCTTTTCAGTCTGATAATACCTTGAAACCTTGAAAGGTTTATTGTCTTTCAGGTGTTATATTTCCACTGCATGGATTAAAAGGCCAGGCTCAGTTGGCCTTATTGGATATAAACCTGATATAGACACATTATACATTTGAAAGATTAAACTTTCTTTGCCCCTCAAAAAAAGAAAAAAAAAGAAAAAGTGTTTAAAACACATAATTATGGATAGATTTTAGTCTATTCATTCATTATTAGCTCTTTTTATTTTGGCCCCCAAATGTTTAATCTAAATATCATAACTGGAACTTCCAATAAATCTTTTTTAGATAACAGGTTACATTTTTTACATTGTGACCACTGTCTGAATGGAGGTCCTTACCAGGGATTATCAATAATGCCACCAGGTAAACTTGAACAGAACAGCTCAAGCCCTGAGTCTGATATCTTTTCTCATCTGTGATTATGCGCTCCTGCCAGCCTGTTTTTAACTGATTGGCATTAGAGACAGAACTTTAGGTATAATAGGTCAGGGATATTTATGGTCCTTGTATCCTGTTCTGGATAAGCTTACTCTCCTCATGCTAATCTGGTTGAAGAAGAAGAGCACGTGGATGACCTAGTTGGCTAAACGATGACCTCTACGTGCGAAGGCCTGCTGCTTGCTACACCTGCAATTTCTAATCATGTCGACTGAACGGCATGCACAAATGGTAAACCAAAGACAAATTAACAATGACTAAATTTTATTAAGAACAACAACTCAAGAACTTTTATTAACAATCTATATGTACACATATAAAATCTATACAAAGTTGCATGGCACCTCAGAACTTAACTATACCGGAAACCTAATAGGAGCACTACACCAATGAAAAAATATATATTTTAGAGAGCTGTTGATGGATCGCATTAGCAGAACTCGATTTACTACTACACTCATTCACTTTTGACTTCCTAAACTTCAATACAACCTTATTGATATGGAACAGCATGCAAGGTTCCACATAAAGATATAACTCAATAAATGCAAACACCCTGATTCTCAGGATAAGTAAAGTTGTCTCTATCGACAGACAAGGATTTATTTGGAAAGCATATTACTGGAGAATGCTGCAGAATTGGCAACGATTGTGGTTATCTTTGAGAACACAGCTCTTAAACACACAAAACATAGCCCTGGTTTTTCATGTCACACAGCTCTTTTTCAACATTTTCGCGGAGCTCGGCATACAATTTCGGCATCTCTGTTTCTGTGAAGTATTTGCGGCTTGGCACCTCATATTGTGGATCAATAGCTCTGATCATGGCTTTAAAGCCATATGTTTATATAATATATAAACAAACTGACATGACTAACAACATTTACTGTATAACTCAACCCAAACAAAAATTATAAAAACAAAAAAACACATTTATCTCAGCTATTGGAAAGAAACTAAATTAAGTGAACTAAAAAATATTTGGCCCTAAATACATTAAACAACTGCAGAATATCTAAGTACAGTGAAAGACTGTAAATTGAACATCAGGGATAAAGATCAAAATAAAAAAACTGTTTACCCAAAATTTAAATATAACTTCAATATTTAGCTGAAAAGTAAGTTTCAACTAAGTAGTATCATACTAGCTGCAAGATAACACTGAATTTAAACTTGTTCATATAATTATAGAATGTATATAATTATTTTTGTTCTATTTTGTTTAATTATATGTTTTTATTTATTTATTATTAATTTTTTAAAACCAACCTCTTTTCTAGATTCAGTGTAAACAGTACGTTTGGCAATGCAATAACAATTGTCATGCCAATAAAGCATAAAATGAATTGAAGTGAAATGAAAGAGAGAATCAACCTAGGGCTAATTGTTGTTCATTCTTGTAATTTATTTAAAATACATGAATTTTGAGATTTTTATGTGACTGTATGTATTCCAAACGTGGTATGCAAGGGAGATAAAAACGTGTATCTGTTAAAGGTGAAATACTGTACAGAGAGGGAACTTTAACTTTAATTATTTTGAACCTGAATTCACAAAACCCACCACACGCCAAGTGAGGCCTGTATTATGGTACAGCTGAAACGACAACTTGAAAGTCAAGCGATGAGAGTATTATAGTGTTTTATAGGACTGTGTTTTGAACAGTTTTTGGTTTGGTAGGAACGTGTTTACCTGCACTCCTGCCGCAAGGTTCATGCGGACACGCGGAGGTGTTGATCTTGAAGCTGTTGGAGAACATCTTCATCGCTGACACAGGATTGGATGGATTAGCAGTGTTTCGGTGGATTTACGGTAAATATCCACTTAATCCAGTGCTCTTTTGTATTGTTTTATCATCAATATCTGCTAGAAACGCGACAGACGATTGACTGAGTGAGTGAGTGAATGAGCTGTCTGCGTCATTAGGGAACTGATTCAAAAGCCTGCGGTTCCCAAAAGCATCGTCAACTTATGTAGATTGTAGCTATTTTGGCGACAATGGTTCTACTAACAATTGCGACGCTTTTAGGAAATGCAGCTAATATCGTTTTCCTAACAGTTGGAGAGTTCATTTAAGTACTAGTTCTAATTTAGAAAACACCGAACGAGTTCTGTTTTCCTTATTTATTTTACCATATTCTGTTCTATTTTATGGTTACATTTTATATTTAATTACTCTCCTTGATAACGAAAGACGAAAGTAACACACCTGTGGGTCAAAACAACAATACAAGCTAGAGTTTTTTTTGTTAATTTTAATTTATTAAATACATCTGACTGTGACCTTGTTAATATGTAACAGCAAACATATTGTTCTTTATCTTTGCAAAAAAATAAAAAAACAAATTAAAATCTAATCTAATTCTATGTTTCAAAAGTAACCAACCAGTACAAAGTTTAATTGTTTGGAATATATTGTAACTGGCAATGTCAATCCATTTTATAT
>JAUMHQ010000019.1:2018411-2034118 GCA_032361165.1 Enteromius paludinosus | reverse complement strand
TTTCTTTTTAGATTCTGTCTCTCACAGTGGAAATGCACCTATGCTGAAAATTGTAGACCCCTCCATGATTTCTAAGACAACTTGCAAAATCACAGGGTGATCAAATACTTATTGACCTCTATTGACTGTATTTGTATAATTGTGATTTAATTTTAGACTATTGATACAATATTTCATATCTATTTAATGCAGTCAACCAAAATGCGTTTAAAATGATGGATTATAAATTTAATGTATTTGCTAATCAATACTATATTATAATTAATAATATTGTATGATTTATTTTTCTATGAAAACAATGTGGAAGATATTTCAAAACAGTTTTGATGGCTGTTAATTATTATTCAACAAAGTAGTTTACACTGTGTTCTTTCTCCTGCTATCATATTTTAATGCATGAGTCAGAATAACTTGCATCAAAACCTTCATTGTGTTTCACACTAAAAAATAACATTCACTCAACATTCATAGAACTTCAAAAAAATCAATAAAATCAATAAAACTAATAAAAAAAAAAAAAATAATATATGTATGTATATATATATAGCTAATTTTAATAAAAAATTTAGTATAACCCATTGCTATTTATTATTATTATTATTATTATTATTATTATTATGCAAAATAAAAATATGCTATATGCTTTACAATATTAGTTTTTGCATATAAACTTAAAATTCAACTCATGAACTGAAAAGTAACAGATTCATAATTTCTGACCTTTACTGAACCATGTTACTGAATGAGTGAGCTTGTGTTTATAAGAGAGAAGAAAGGACACTGCATTCATAACAAGCCCAAGCCAGAGATTTATCATTAGGGAAATATTGCTAATCCTGTGACTCGAGGGGTTGCAGACACAAGAAGCTTCTTTCACTTGAATGCTTGTTAGGCCAAGCCAGATGTGTAGTAGGGGACCACTGATGCCAAATTAAAAATTCTCTTTCTCTGCCACTGTCATTTTTTAGACCTGAGCCAACAGTTGCACTAAAGGAATAACATTTATTTAGCACATGCACCAGTGTTTGTCTGAACACAACTGGTCTGGAAATAAGTATGATTAATATAATGGTAATGAGACTTTGACTTTGAAATATTGCATTTATTTGTTGGTTTCTGATGCCAGAGGCTGGGAATATAGCACTATTAGAGCTGAAATTATTTCTAAATAAAGGAGCATGCAGGTGAACATAAGACACAAAGGAATGATTTAACGGCTCGTGTGCAGAATCTGTCTGGAAGAATCCCAAAGATAAAATGTGTTAACAGTTTTAGGCAGTTGCTCAAATTCACTGGTGTATCAGGAAATTAATTCTGATACTCCGATCCGAGGGCATCTCTATTTCTGCTCAATAACAAAGATTTTGGCTACAGTCCCACAGCAGACAGCACGACCAGGGTCAAATATGTTAATGTGGGATTTCTCTTTAGACTACAATTCATAAGACTTCATTAAGAAAAGAAAGAATATTTATCTAAAAAAAAACAAGTGGATATAAATGCTAAAATAATATGATATACTGTATGACCCTGGGTCTTGAGTAGCTGGGGTATGTTTGTAGCAATAGTCTAAAATACACAGTTTGGGTCAAAAATATGGACATTTGGACATTAAGTAAAGATCATGTTTCATGAAGACATTTAGTAAATTTCCTTGTGTGAATACTGTATATCAGTATATTTTGATATATAATAATGTAATATATAATATAATAATATAATAATAAAATCTAACATTTAAATATGTTATTTAATGATGTATAAAGCAATGATGCCGTAGGAAAAGTTTAAGCTGGAAATATTGTTCTCAGATTAATAAGCATAATCAGCAGATCATCAGCATGATGACTTGCTGGGGTGTTTTTGGGGGTGTTTTTCTGCACAGGGGACAGGAACACTGTATTAAGGAGAGGATGAACGGGGCCATGTATTGTGACATATCGGGCGAAAACCTCCTTTGCTCAGTCAGAGCATTAAATATGGGTCATGGCTGGGTCTTCTAACATGACAATGACCCAAAGCACACAGCCAGAAAAACAAAGGAGTAGCTTTCTTTTTAGATTATGTCTCTCACAGTGGAAATCCACCTATGCTGAACATTGTAGACCCCTCCATGATTTCTAATGGATATATGTAGATATATTTTTATGATCTTGTTTCTTATGCCGTGTTGCCTTATTGCTTAAATCAGAAAATGTTAGGTAAAGGTGAGACTTAATGGCGGTTATTCCTTTGAAAACACTTGTCACCCAATGTTAAATTGTTGCTTGAGCTGCTGAATACACAAACTAATTTCATTATAAACATCAGCTTTGCAAAGCTTCGATGGGATGTCTGAAAAATTGTGACTTTGGGAAAATTATCTAATCTGTATTTCAACTGTGACTTTAACTTGAGCTCTGCCGTCGAGAGCAACATCCGTTTTGTATATCTGAAGCCTTGAGTCCCACAGAGAGCTTTGACTGCCCCCTTCAGAGAGAGTCCTCTGTGTTCAGTGACCTTCAAATTAGACATTCTGATCTCTCTCCTGCACATACACACACACGATTTGTAATCGCTGTCCTTTTGAGAAACATGTATCATCATCAAAGAAAAACATTTTGACTCTCTTGCTCGGGTTGAGTTTATCCTTGTGCCTTACACTCTGTAATCTCTTCTGTTCTTTACTTAACCGAGGCCAATTGTTTGTGCTCCGTAAATGCGACAATGAATAATTGAGAGATCAAAGTACAATGAGACTCATTTCAGAGTGAAAATTGAGTGCTTAGCATATTGACATTTCTCATAAATAACATAACACTCACAGTCAGTAATTAAATTAATTTCTTCCAATTGTTATTTTTCCCCCCTTTTTCTTTGTCATCAGTGATACATACAGCAAAAAGTAACTTCATTTGCAAATTAATAATATTAAAAAAAAAAAAAAAAAGAAATAAATAAATACATGTGTACTGTATATATAGTATGTTAGTAAGATCTTGTCTTTTTGATTGAATAATACTTGGCCAGATTACTCTGAAACATAGTCAACATTCTAGATGTCACATCCAAAGATTTTTTCCTGTCTTGACGAACAGCTCTAAAGATATAATGTGGCTTATTGCAATAGCAGCCATCTGATCATGACATAGGTAATTTATTGGACCAAACTGCAGATCTAAAAGTGGAAAAGAGGTGTCCAAGATGAGTCAGATGCTCCCATATTTCTCCAACTGTGGGCCTTCCAACATCATTTCAATTGCTTGAAATACTACATGTTTGGAAGGGTCAGTAAGAGATTTTAAGGGGTTAAATCAGCCAGACAGGAGCCCAGTGCATAGAGCCAATCCCTCCTGAGGTCCTTCCTGTATTCCACTGCAGGTGCCATTCCCAAAATTGTCAATCTGTGTGGCCAGATGGCTGCCAGAAATCTTCTGTCGTGATTTTAACACACTTCCTATTTTTCCACCCACCTGTAAATGCTCTTTGTGCCCATAATACTCTGATTTGCTGGTAATTTGCAGCCTCGTTTGTGTGGCAAATCACTCCTTTTGTTGAGTAATCTAGCACAGATGACGGATGCTTTTTGCACTGGTTCAAAGAAAGCCATGTCACATTTTTTTTTTAAATATCTGACCTAATGAAAGCGTAAAGAGTGAATGTCAGAGACCAATAGGGCATCTCACAACAGCCAGTGAAGGTGTAGAAGAAAATATAAAGAATCGGGGCCACAGATAAGTTGAAATAGCTGGACCCTTTTTTCTGATACTGCTATTCATATATAATTATTGTAATTACTACCAAAATATTTTTTTATATTCACTCACTTTGCAAAGTATTTGATTTATAAATTAACTCGATTTCATCTGAATGAACGTAAACATATGTTTTACTGCTATCAACATAATTTATGGTTTATTCTAGCACAAAATGTCCTAATCGTGTATCCTTAAGACTACAGACAATCCCAAAATGATAATAATAATAAATAATAAAATTGACTGACTGATTGATTCATTGATTAATTTACCTACTTCTTGTCTTTAGTTGGCATAGACCAACAACAAAATATTTAAATAATTCAAGACATATCTGGCTTGTATAAAACAACATTAATCCACACACCTGGGCTCTCTCTCTCTCTCTTTCTCTGTGGATGATCTAAATGGAGACTGGCAGCTGGTGAGTCATGCTGAACTAAATCTGCTTTACCTGTTAAAGGCCTGAAGGGTTTGGTGAGTCCATGCTAGAGACAAAGAAAACTATTTCGCCAGATCATCATCTGTTCAGATCCACCTGCCAACTGCTGACAAGATAGACATTTTTCGTTTTCTCTTTATCTTTCTCTCACTCCCTCCTACTCCAAGGTAAAGTTGGACATATGTTTTAGGTACAAAGTAGTACAGTTGTTTTGCCTCAGCCACATCTTTCTTTCCATTTTTATCCTTTGCCATCCTACATATATATTATGCAACACACAGGATTTTTGTAAAATACAGAAAAGCTATATCTAAAACCTTATATTCTTAAGGTAACGTGACATTTAGACTCTAGAAAGTTTTCCATAAATCAGTGTTTATAGACAACAGAATGGTAGCTGAAAACAGTAAAGTTCTTTACATTCAGTTCTGTCATTCCTCAGGTCCCTAGTGAGAGCTGCTCTCGGATGTAGCATTTGAGAGCTGATGGGACTCAGGTAGCTGCCAGAGCAATTTAAGAGCTTCAATGATTTCAGTCGCTTTACCTTTGATACTAGCAGTTAGATAAAGCATATCCACTGAGCATTTCAAAGCATCCGTGTCTCATACACAGGTTCTTCTTGTCCTCCACAACAGACCTTTGTCAAACCACAAACAGCCAAGAGGAGGTGATACAAGCACCCTGGGAGCTTTGGATAAAGATGAGGAAAGTGTGTTGAGGGCCTGTGCACCTATACATACTCAAGTGGCTGGTGGCATTTGGTCTAGTATTGGCATTTGGTTTAGAAGACCACTGAACGTGTCCTGCAAGTTGTGAGGTAGCATCTGCATGGATTGTGTTGTATTCTGAAGATGAACGAAGGTCTTACAGGTTTGGAGCAAAATATAGGGTGACTAATTAATAACAGAATTTTTGTTTTGGGGTAAATTAACTCTTTAAGCTCTGGTGAATTTGGAGGCCTGTGGTTTTCGCTTGCCTGGAATATGAGAACTGACCTAATATATCCCATCCCTTGACAGGTGCCATATACAGTACACTGCTCAAAAAAATAAAAGGAAGACTAAAATAACATCCCACGTCTGAATAAATGAAATATTCTTATTAAATACTTTGTTCTTTACATAGTTGAATGTGCTGACAACAAAATCACACAAAAATGATCAATGGAAATCAAATTTATTAACCCATGGAGGTCTGAATTTGGAATCAGACTCAAAATTGAAGTGGAAAAACACACTACAGGCTGATCCAACTTTGATGTAATGTCCTTAAAACAAGTCAAAATGAGGCTCAGTAGTGCGTGTGACCTCCCTACAATGCCTGATAATGCTCCTGATGATGGTCTCCTGAGGGATCTCCTCCCAGACCTGGACTAAAGCATCCGCCAACTCCTGTACAGTGTGTGGAGCAACGTGGCGTTGGTAGATGGAGCGAGACATGATGTCCCAGATGTGCTCAATTGGATTCAGGTCTGGGGAACGAGCGTGCCAGTCCATAGCATCAGTGCCTTCATCTTGCAGGAGCTGCTGACACACTCCAGCCACATGAGGTCTAGCATTGTCTTGCATTAGGTGGAACCGCACTAGCATATGGTCTCACAAGGGGTCTGAAGATCTCATCTCGGGACCTAATGGCAGTCAGGCTACCTCTGGCAAGCACATGGAGGGCTGTGCGGCCCTCCAAAGAAATGCCACCCATTACTTTCCCACTGCCAAACCGGTCATGCTGGAGGATGCTTCAGGCAGCAGAATGTTCTCCAAAATTATAATTCTTGTTTAGGCCTATTTATCCTTTATAATGTATTTTTTCTCCCTCTCTCCATTCGCAGAAGCGCTGCAGGTGCTTGATGTGATATAAGACCATGTGAATCATATTGTTTGCTAATTTTTGTAAAATGAATCCGTGGAAAATATATTAGTATTTTTAGCTTATCCTTTCTAAATAAAAAAATAATCTTGTTGGTTAAGGGTTAATAATCCGTGAAGTGTCAATTGTTGTTTATACCTGTAATTGCGCAATCGAATAAAAATTTATTATCTCTGGCAGTGCTCCTCCTGTTCCTCCTTGCACAAAGGCGGAGGAAGCGATCCTGCTGCTGGGTTGTTGCCCTCCTACGGCCTCCTCCACGTCTCCTGATGCACTGGCCTGTCTCCTGGTAAGCGCCTCCATGCTCTGGACCTTAATTTTTTACCTGTTTTCTATTCCATTTGCACAACAGCATGTGAAATTAATTGTCAATCAGTGTTGCTTCCTAAGTAGGTAGTTTGATTTCACAGAAGTGTGATTGACTTAGAGTTACATTGTGTTGTTTAAGTGTTCCCTTAATTTTGAGCAGTGTATTTGTAAAGCATAATAATGGCTTTTTGTGATTCTGTTGTCCAGAATGTTGTCAGTTTTTGCCAGACAGATATGCTGCTATAGCATGAAAATTAACTCAGTCAGTTGCTTCAGCTATTCAGCATGTCACAGTTAATGAAACCATTCAAGAGCAAAACTTTAGTTGCTAACATTAGCCAGAAGTATCCTTGGAGATTAAAGGTTGGCGTTGTCCTATATGTGGTCATCTTTGTATGTCTACTGGAAATAATTCTGCCATTTAAAGGGAACAGAATCGATCCATGTATTCGGTCAGTCTTAATAGATCAAGCACAAGCAGAATACTAAGCCCAGCATGACAAAAACACGTTGACAGAGCTACATCGCTCATACACTTGCATGGAAAGGTTTTAAAGAATTGAAATGCTTTAGAAGGTAATCCTTTCAAATCTGTTGCGACAAAGGAAAGAGAAACACAAAAAAAGAGTCTAAGAAAATATAGTTTATTTTGTTCATATTGTTCTTCAGCAATTTGCTGTTAGTGTATTTATTAGATAGGACTTTTGTGCCATATCATCGTTTGTGTTAGAACCATTTTGCTAAATACCTCCCCAGCTTCAAGGCTATGAAATTGCATGTAAAAAGATTAATCCGAACTTGGTATGTTGCAATCAGTAGCAAAACACCTGAGTGACAATGGCATGTTATAGGGTGGATGGGAAGGATTTCAAGGATGTTGAGGGAATAATTTAAATTTCCCACATTGTTCTATTGTAAGATTTTGAAATAACAAGTAGAATGGACTACTTTTATGGTGCAATTTGGTGCTTTTGTCAATTTTAGTTTACTTGACTTTTCACAAAGGACAGCTCATTATGTAATAAATCCATCCATCAATCAACCAATCAAATTTTTTTTTAATAGAACGTCACCCAAGTTTCAAACAACACAAGATTAACCAATTTTATTTTAACTCTAAGCATTTAGAATATGGCATTTAGACTTCAGGGTTCTTTTTTTTGGGTTCATTTTTTTATGTATTCTAACAATGAACCTTTACAGCATAAAATGAACTACTCAAGATTAATTGTATAGTAATATTTATTATTGGCATATTCAAGTATTTTATTAATTGTACATTGTACATATACTAATAATTTTTTAATAATATATTCCAAGCTACATATAGCTGGTTGATTTATTATGAACAAATATGAATTATCATGAAAATTTTACTGAACACTGTTTTAAATAACACCTACAATAAAATAAAAAAACTGAACCTTGGTTGTATTATGTTAAAATAAAACTTAATAAAGATAAATGACTAACCACATAGACCTATCAAATATAGACTGTACTTTTTCAAGATGTTCAAGCATTACTTCAGCCCTTGAGCATAGTTAAACTCTGTTCACCTTCCTTTGAACCTTCCTTTGGCCTGTGAACCCTTTAATCTTTCATGGCCGTTTTTATCTCCACATTGCCATCTTACATTCTGATCCAGATGCTCTGGTGGTTTCCTATTAGTTTTTACAAGTTCGGACATGTGTCATTATTTAATCTGTGTGAGACATTTTCATGGGGCTCATGGCCATCTAACCTGCAGTTCATAAGCTCAGTTTCTTGATGGATGGCTCCAAGCTGCATTGGCTCCATGATCAAGGGCTTTATTTAAAAGATAGTTGCCATGAATAAGACATAGAGGGTGAGAATACTCGCACCTGGGGTTGTGGTGTGTGAATGTTTGCTTTTTTGATTGTGTACAATCTGAAGCTAAGGGCAGAGAAACTGCTGGCTGCAGATTCCCCAAAATGTCAATAAAGTCAATGCCTTTTAAAAACCCAATTTGAATATAATATAATATCATGGTGATATTCAGAAAAGAAAAACATTGAAAGAGTGATATTGCATCGAGAGTGTGATATTGATTTTATAGAACAGTTTAACAAGCAAGAATTTCATATTGTGAAACTTATGTTTTACACGCAGTGTTGCCAAGACTTAGTCTACTTCAATTAACTTGCTCTTGCAATTACGGTACAGTACATACTTGCATGATTCTGAGCAACAATTTAATTCATAAACGAATCAGCACTTTGAACTAAATGTTTGATGAGTCATTTTTTAACACAGTCACTCGATTCCTTTCTGAATCAATCAGCATTTTGAACTAATCATTTGAATGCATGATTCAATGACTGAATCATAAATGCACTCCTGGTTTCACAGACAAGACTGAACCTAGTCACAGACTAAAATTCATGTTTGAGATGTCTCAACTAAAAATATCTTGCTCTGAAATATCTTAAAATATGTCAGCGTCATTGTTCTGTGTCAAGATACACAGCTGTAATGTTTTATTCCAAAGCCTTTTTGTAAAAGTTGCTTAAATACCTTAATTTAACTAGTCCTAGTTCAGTCTTGGCTTTAGTTAAGCCACGTTTCTGAAACTGGGCCATTATCACTAGATTCTTTTCTAAATGAGTCAGCATTTAGAAGTAGTTATTTGAATGTATCAACCAATGACATACTTATAAATATTGTCACTTCCAGTTTCGTCTTCACTTCAACATTTTTAACTAATCGTTTTGCTGTAAATTCCAGTGACTCACTCATAAATATTCAATTCAGATGTCATTCACACGTCCTTACAGAATTAATTAAAGAGATTTGTTGAATTGAGTCAATGACAGTCAACGAAGCAGCTTCTTTAATCGGTTAAATTAATGATTCATCGACTCACTCATAAATACAGTCAGTTGGTTCATTCATGAATGAATCAGAGGTTTTGAATGTTTTGGTTGAATTGATGATTGAGTGTGACTTGACTTGAATGTGATTTTGAAGTTCCTGTTGTTGATGTTACTTAAGTGATGTTTTTGTTGGTCGACATAGCTAAGAAAGTGTTTATGAATTATAATTAGCATGTGATTAAAAGTGAAAGGTGATTACTTATTTATAGCAAACACTTTATTTTGTGGGTAATTCCTTGCTACTAGAAGACTTAGACTCGTCCTGCGTCTTGTCTATTTTTCTTTGCTAGCAACGTTGTCAATGAAAAATGGTGCTGTCAAAACTGTGGAAAGGTGGGTGCGATAATGAATATTTTTTGTCAAAATAACAAATCACTGTTCATCAGTCAGAGTTGCTTAGAACGGCCAATTTAGGTCCTTCCCTATCAGAGGACGGTGAAGAGTTGCTGGGCTCTCTTGGTAATGAAGCTTCCCTGACCTTGTTCTGACCAGCAGATATTGAAGAGATAAATGACTACAGCTGCCTGCGTTTGGAGAGCTGCTGCATTTGGTCTAATTGTTTGGCCTTTGTCAAATAATTACCTCGTTTTCTGGTAAAAAGCATGATGGGTCTCTACAGAGATATCACTCTTGATTCAAGAGGGATCTGGCTGCAGAATGCTTGTAATGTATAATGGGAGACTAGTGTAATGTTTTACTGATACCAAATATAATGTTGTGAAATAAACAATCATATAAACAAAATAAAGCAAACTTTTGCATGATTGTTTGTTGCAGAAAGCTTATTTAACAGCCGTCACAAGCAGTTAACCATAGGATATTGCTAGTGAAATAGGCTTCCTTTTGGATTACCAAAGTAGTCTCTCTCTGCATGAAGTTTATGGAGCTTATTGCTCTCCTGATGGGACTGCAGCTGAATTTAGAGAGGCCATTGGATGGATGTGGCTTAAAATAAATGGCCAACAAGACAATTGAATGCAAGGTGCAGTCCTACATTATTAGCTGTAATGGCTCCTTATCGACAGACTAATTCTCCTCTTGAATTGAATGTGCCACCCCAGAAAAACGATGGGAAAAGGGAAGTTGTATTTCCTTCAGACAGATGTCATGTTTGATGCCGTTGCCCCTTTTCCACAACCTAACTTTAATTTAGTTAATAGTGAATACTTTTAAAGGGGTCATACAAAGGCAGTTTTCCACAAGCTAATATGATTCTTTCGGATCTTAATGGAAAATTTGTAATATAGATTGTTCTAAAATTTCTTAAGGATAGTGTAAAAACGCTCATTTTACCCTGTCAAAAACAGCTCTTTAGAAATCACTGTGTTCTGTGTACTTCCCCTTTAAATCTTCACACGCTCCTCAGACTCCGCCCCTCTATTCTGAGGCACTCTCTGAGGATCTTTGTTTAGCCATATTCAGAGTGAAACTTGCTAATTAGCACATTATTAGGAAAGGCGATTTGCAAAGATTCATTTAATGACATTATACTCACTGCTTCTGTAGGTGAGGCTGGATCATGAATGATTTGCGCGAACATAAACACATTTCGGTTGATCAAGGGCGCGTTTCCCTTCAGAACCAAACGTAACGCTAATCTTCCGCGTCTTCAGTCACTCAGATGTCGGGAGTAAATGACTGCTGCTATGTTCATTAATACATTCAACAACAAAACAGCTCAATCTCTTAGGAGTCTTGCTTGTCTCTGCATCTTGGTCTGATGACGGCTCACTCAGGGCGGGTTTGAGGTAAGACACCGGTTCAGTCTGTGTGACACGCTGCTTTCAATCAACTATTGTGGGAGTGGTCACACCGACATGCATTTGAGAATGCCTTGATTTCAGAAGGGGCAACTAATTTTTATTAAATTAAAAGAAAACTACTGGTGGATCTTTATTGTAGGGTGCTTGTTTACACACACTCCCAACACACATTTCAGTCCAGACAGCTTGAAAAAGTGCATGTGGCACCGTATGACCCCTTTAACACAACAGAAAAAAAAAAATTAAGAACAGTTGTTAATGTTTAATACTTCATTACATTCCTATTTACTATAATTTTGACCAACTAAAATACAGCTTTGGTGAGCATAAGGGACTTCTTTCAAAAACTTTGAAACGTCAGGTGCATGTTCTGTCCTGATTCATTAAAACCTAATGACTCATGTCAGTGAGTGTCCTCATCCAAAACATGTCATTTTAATGGCTTGGCCAATTACATAACAGGTGGCAATGATTATGTCTGAACAGAGGGACGGAGGCAATAAATTCTTGCTCTTTCTCTATCTTTTTATTTTTTGCGAGTCTCTGGATGAAATAGTGGACAGTGATGGTTAGCCCACTGAGATGTTCCGATCTAAAACGAAAATGGACTTTGGTTGTAATCACAGCACGGCACTAAAACATCGGAATCTGGCTCATAAAACAACTGTCCCTTCACGAGGCATGCCTCTGAAGCTTAATAAAGAATGTCCCAGCAGGTACAAACAGCCTACTGGCAAAACAACCAGGAGATGAATGGACGCTCCTTTTCTATCAACAAACAGAGAAATGGAATCAATGGAGTCACACTGTTTGGTACAGTAAAGGTTTGTTGCCCTGACCTAGAGTAAGGTTTTTTTTCTATATCATTCATAATTTAGTGCTATTGATCTTTATGGAGTGGAATTGCCTATTGGGGTGAAGTTTGAGCTCAGATGGATTTGGCCCTTAGTCTTGTAGAAACACAGACTTTTATGGCTCTCATTGATTAATCTGGAATGCATTATATACTTGTGGGAATAAACTGCACAGTAAGGAATAGGTTCGTTTACTCACTGTGCATCAACAAACAGCTAAACTGCATCCTGATAGGTTGATATCAGGTTTTAAGCTCTCAGCAGGTTACACTGCTCACAGTCAAGATCAGAATGAAGTGTTTTCAGGCTTGACCATCTAAGGCCTCTGTGAGTACCACAGCGTATCACTGCAATCATTCAGGTGAAGAAAGTCTCTAAAAAAATACATCTGGACTTCAATACCTAAAAAACAGCTTCTTATTCTCAGTGGGACTGAAAGCTCAGAGGGCTGTTCATCTTCTCTCTGTTCTAGCCTGCATCACGTCTCTGTAGATAGCAGCGACCTCATCTGAATGCACTTGTGACATAATGTCATATCTGCTCTGGACTCAGCTGGCCATCATGTCTGTTGAAACATCACTGACAGAATAATAAAGCACCCATTTTAGGCCTGCAGTGGAAGAAAACAGTGGGTAAATAAGCAATCTGGAGGTCCAGGTGACTAAACATAAGGACACTAATAACTTGACTAAATGTTTTGGTAGTGCCACTCAATCAGCTTATTGAAATTGCAACATATTAAAGTATATAAAGTTTTAGCATTTATTTTCCACAAGTTCATCAAGTTCGTTTGAAATGATCCATCCTCTTTCAGTCAGCTTTGAGGTAACTGCTCTCAGCTAGCACGTCTTTTCAAATGGAAGTAGAATTGTCAAATTAGATGCATCCCAATCAGCACTTGTGCGCACTATTCTATGACGTTTTGTAGTATTAATAGTGCTAATAGTATTAATAAATAGTGTGTTCACACCAAAAATTCCAAAAATTAAAAGTGCACTGTGCATACCCAATGGGAACCAGAAAATTAAGTGTGGAATGTTGAACAATTCATGCACTCAACTGTCAACAACTTTATTTACGTTGTGAAGGGGCTAGCAGACTCCAATTATTAATGACAACTTAACCTTATATAGCCTATATGTAATTCACACTACATGGTTGAGTTCATAGTGTATAAGTGCATTTGGGACACAGCTATACGTCATGCCCATGGACCATTGGCTAAACATCTGATGCATATGGCACACATATCTGGAAACACTTTAGGCGTTTCAAAGTTGTCATCGAATTGGTTAAATTATACAGGATTTCCAAGAGATTTTTGTGTTGCAACTGTGACAATGAGCGCTTATCAGGATCAACTAAATGCTAGATTTTCAAAAGTATATGAAATATTTAAAAAATGCAATATAGAATCTTTTCCAAACTGGTCTGTTATTGTGGCGAAACATGACGCGGAACATAACGAACTGCGATTGGTTGCTTGACATGTCGGTCAAACTGTCTCATGTGCTGGCCTTGACCAATGAATGCTACCATTTATTAAAATTGACTTATTGGCTTCTGTTCAAAATCAAGAAGGGTACTTGTCTTCTGCAGTAAAACACGAACTTGCGATGCATTGATAGTGGACAATACTGGCTTTTTTTAAAAATGCTAAATTCAATGCTTTCAGTTTAAATTATTTGTGTTATATTTTTAAAAGATATTTAAAAACCTGCTTTGTTAATAGTGTTGATGTAGCTTACCTATAAGTCACTTGTAGCTTGAGAGTAGCTACAGTTTCAGAGCAGCTTCTCCAAAACAGAAAATGGAAAAGGAAAAAAGAAAAAAGGAAAAGAGTAACATTTCTATGGGAACATGAGATGATTTGTAATAGTCATTACAAAGCTATCCTTGTGTGAACACCTTGGTCTGGTCAAGGAAAAACTGTCCTTTGGGCTTGGACAAAAAACATCAAAGAGACCTGTAACAGAACAAAGAACAGCTTGAAGGGATAGTAAGCGTGTGAGGATGCGAATGTGTTTCAGAAGAGGCCGTGGATCAGATACTGTGGACATAGATGTGAGTGATCTTGTAGCTGCATGAAGGGAAATGCAAACCATGTCACTGGTGGAGAAATTTTACAACACCCAGAATGCTCCATCTCTCCGTTTGTTCACAGATTGTTCACAGAGGCAGGTGGACCACCACCTGTTCTGGTCACCAGACAGTATGTTAATGCAAAACTGGATGTCTCATCTCATTGTGATGGTGTCAAATTGATGCTTGTTAGTTTATTAGACATGGCATTGGCCATTTTCAAGCTACCACAGGTGGAGACATCAGACATCCCAGAATATTAATCAGATCAGATTTCGTACTTTGGTTGTGAGAGTTAATATGTGCTGTTTTGTTGAGATGAGAGTTTATTACAGGAGCCAAACAGTCTCCATCCATTAGAATCCCTCATCAAGTCCAGCTTTAACAATCAGTATCGAAATGAAGTAAATCTTACAGTACTCAAGGTTTTGCTGAGCAACGTGTAAAACCCTAGAGATTCTTCTAAGGAGGATAGAGGAGGCCAAACATTTATTGCAGCTAGATGAAGTGTTACAGGACAGTGAAGCTGGTTAGATCTGGTTCTGCAAAGGTAGTTTGCAATGCTTCCTTAGTTTAGTAAACAAGCCGAATGCAGCCTCAGGTCCCATGGGGGTGGCTGGCATTTTTCAAAGTGATTGTTCCCATATCTCATTTGTCAAGCATGTGCCCCTGTTATGCCAGATGATCCACATTCAGTCTCAGTGTTGATTTATTATGAGGTGCAAATCTAATCTGTCATATATTGTGGCGTGTTGAAACCACATCTCCCGTTAAAACATGTTCATCTCTATATTTGAGCTCTTGACAAAGTGTTGGCTGTCATGTTTATGCGCTAAAGATTTCTGTAAGTTAAACAGATCCATCATCTTTATCCCTTTGGTAAAATGCCATTCAGTAGGCTAAAAATAACACCTCAGAAGTGCTACAAAAGTACTCAAACTTCAAAACAAATGAGTGAGGAGCAAATGACAAGCAAAAAAACTCAAAAAGCGTGTTTAAAAAAGTGACTTTTTATTAGATTAAAATGGATGAATAAAGGGTTGTTTGTTTAATTATGCATCTGTGTGATTCCAACTAAATCTTAAGAATATTTTGACAGTATTGTGTTGGCAGGAGGCATTACACAAGATTTAAAAAGCTCTTCTCTTATGAAAGTCTCTCAAATTAATCAGAGAGGCTTTATGGATAGGCTTAAAATGTTATATGCACTGCAATATACATTTACCATATTTGATTTTCTTCATCATTTTTAGACTAGACATTATCGCTTCATAATATTAAAAGTAGACTTGTGTACTCAGACTTGACACTAAATTGTGTTTTTCTTTGAGTATATTTTAAAAGAAAAATGCCTTTGACCTCAATTAATTACACGACTGTGACGACCGTGACCTACTATTTTCAGAAGATAAGACAAGATGACGTTTCGTAAGGGCAAAGAACACGCCTCTGATTTGGATTTCGAACACATTGGCATTCGCTGTCTTGATACAAATCTGCTTTGTTTTGAATAAGCTTTTTATATGTTGTCACACATTTTGTCTTCATTGCTTGTGCACAAACAACAACATTAGAAAACATTGCCATGCCCCAGCTTAACATTAAATACATTGACTCTCAGAAAATTAAAGGTGGTCTATAGAAATTAATTTCCTGGGAACAAACTGAACATTATTTTTTAGAACATATCTAAATTGCGTCCTATGCTTTCAACCTCAAATGCAGAAATGTTAGTTCATGCGTTTATGACCTCGAGG
>JAUMHQ010000019.1:1947525-1991934 GCA_032361165.1 Enteromius paludinosus | reverse complement strand
TCTTTCTTTCTTTCTTTCTTTCTTTCTTTCTTTCTTTCTTTCTTTCTTTCTTTCTGTCTTTCTGTCTTTCTGTCTTTCTGTCTTTCTTTCTGTCTTTCTGTCTTTCTGTCTTTCTGTCTTTCTTTCTTGCTTTCTTTCTGACTTTCTTTCTTTCTGTCTTTCTTTCTTAAGAATCCTTAAAATCAGGTATTTCCATAAAATATCAAGCAGCCCAATAACAATAAGTAATGTTACAGGAATAGTATTCCTATATACTATATACTATAAAAAAGTATATATTAAAATAGTGATTTTTCTATTTTAAATAGTAATAATATTTAACAATATTACAGTATATAAGGCAAGGATTAACCACCATTAACAAAATTTTAATTTTGGATACATTTACAAATATCCAAATTAAATATATAATATATGTGTGTGCAAATATATAAATACACAAAACAAACAGCATATATTTTTAAAATATTTACGTGTGTGTGTGTGTATATAATATATGTGTACATATATATTAATGTTAATATAATTTATATTGTATAAAAATATATTTAATATATAAAGATAACTTATTCTTATTTTTATTTATTAAATGCATGCATGTATGTTCAAATATAAATCATATACTGTATGTGTGTTTACTCTGTATATTTATTATGTAGGCTGCATAAAAACGTTTATTATGCATGTGATTAATCACTATTAATCATTGTCCAGCGCTATAATATAAAAAAGGGTAGATAATTATATAATTCACTATCACTATATAATGTTGTTGCCTTTTAAATGTGTCTTTTCATTTATAGCACAATGAATACTTAAAATTAGGAAAACAATTTTACAGCTATGATACCTAAAACATGCGGCACATCTAGGAAAGCACAAGAACTTGGACACAGCCCAGTTGTGCTTTCGGAAAGGCATTTTCCTATATTCCTACTTGATTTCATACCAAATCATTTCTTTCCACACCCTTAAAAAGCATCTTGTGAATTTTTTTCCATCAAAACTCTCTCTCTCTTGTGTGTAAAACGCCCTTAAAACTTTTGGCTCATTAGATTGTGCTGCCAGTAAGCGTGTAGTACTCTCAGCTCCAAATCCATTTAGCAGGTTTTTAATAAAAATCTAAATGTGAGGGGGGGTGGGGGGAGTCTGCAGATTCTGTCTGGGCCTGGTTATCTACAGATGCAGTGATTTTTTTAAAAATTTTCTGAATTTATCACGACTTGCATATGTTGCATCATTTAATTTTTCACCTCTGTTTGCTGTTCTCTCAACCTCATATTCTCTTCTCTTCTCTTTTGTTTTTCTGTATGTGCTGGCATGTCTTTCTCTCCTTCTGTTTGGTCCTCACCGCTCTCCTAATTCCCTGTCCTCTCTGATGCACTGAATGGCAGGGAAAAGTTCCTCTCTGAGATTCAGAGTCCCCGCTATGCCAGGCTGAGAGACTGGCACCATGAGAGATCTGCCCGTGCCCTCAACATCAAGTCCTGAACACTCTGCCTCCTGGGCATCAGACGGCCGAGGTGGCTGACAAACAGCCGCACTAGATACAAATGCACCACCGCGTGCCAGCTATGGGTGAACACCGACCCCAGCTTTACCAGGACAAAAAAATGGGGATTTGGGGGGTTGTCAAGTTAATGAAAACAAAAGTAAAAAAAAAAAAAATACAAGATAAAAAATAGCAAAAACAAATGTGAGGGAAAAAATGCAGGCATAGTCGGAAAAACCATACAAACTGAGCCCTACAGTCAAGTTCCCGTTAGGAATATCTGAATGCTGTTGGTGTGACATAGTCTCTTTCAAGTGGTACGTTTCTACAAACTGATAATCATGTTATGTTATTGTTATTATTTTTGTGGTTGTTCAGAGGCGTTATCCATCACGGGGCTGTTACTTTTGCTCACTCTTTCTTTCTGATTGTGTTGTGTACCCCACCCCCCCCTCTTCAACTTTCTTTCCTCCTTTATATTTCTTTTTTTTTTTTTTTCTGACTGTAATTTAGCATAATTCACTTATGATGTCATCTGATCGCTCTTCCTCTGGATCTGTCTCCAATAAGATAAAATAATCTGTTGACTCATGTCTCTGAGTACATAAAACATTGTGAAACACTCTGCTGTCCTCCTTTATTTTCTTCAAGCTATGCTTCTTCCCTTTTCTTTATTTCAACAATTAATGCGCTGCTGTTTCCTAGTTGTTTGGAGAAGTGTTGGTAAATATGACTTTAATTCACCTCAGGTTAACTTAACCGGGTTTAAGTAGATTTTGATCTATTTGTCTATTTTATCGGTTTACTCCGCAAACGGATTATGGGTTTAGATCTCAAACTCAATATTCTAAGCATTGCTTAGCATAAGTATTACGTACGGTTTTCTAAATAGATGCAACAGATTTATTTTGATCCGGTTCTGTAGCTTCTGGATAAAATTCAGCCTAGTGCATTCTGGGATTGGCAAATTTACTTTAGATTTCATCCAAAACAAGGTGAGAAATGAGTGTCATTTTCTAGCCTACTGTTTGGAACAGACTTCTTGTTGTGGTTGTGCCTAAAAATGCCTAAAAGTATTGCCTAGGTGGGCAGCTAACCAGGATTTGGAACAGAACCGAGATGTTTTTGAGACTGGGATTCGTGCAAATAAGAGATTAATTAGACATTGTTTGGAATCAGTATGCATTGATTCTAATTCTGTACTAATTTTAAGCTAGAGATTTAATTGTTCTGTGTCTTGCTTTGCCCAGCTGGTATCATTTTAAAGTAGTATTTGGCAATAAAAAAACGCAAGACAGACTTGTTTGGCTTACTCCATATAAATGAATGACATGTTTATGCTAAGGACATTAATTCTTTTGAGAAGCCATCAAAAATGAGGAGCAACATGCACACATAATCACAAACACGCATCTGGAAAACTCACGACTGTTATTCTTGTGTGATCTCGTAGTTATGATGCAGTACAGAATCTGGATATGCTTATTCATTTCATTCCGATGATGCATGATGAAAAGCTCATGAATGTTTCAGCTGACTTATTTATGTTACATAAGCTTAAAACCACACAGATCAATCTGAACTCTGAGTTCTCAGGGGGTCCCAATATTACATCAAACTATTTCATATAAAATTAACTAAAACTATATTAAAAAAATAAGATTCTTAAGCTTTTGGGGGAAAACCTGGATAATTGGGTATCCTAGTGATTTCTAGCCTTCTATAAATACATGGTGTGAAGTAGCTTTAATCTCATCGCTTTTAAGGAGTGTACTTTCCGTCCAGGATGTAGATGTCAGAGGTTGCGTGGCTTAAAAACATTTTTATTGGCTAAAGCTGTTTTTATCAAGGCATGTGTACTAAAGGGAAATTTTCTTTCTACAGTCACGGAGTAACTCCCTGTCCTGCCATGTCCAAGCCAGCAGACAAACCTGATGAAGTTCAAGGTAAGTACTCTTAGAACAGACAGAATAGATTGACTCTCGCAGTGCACACTGACTCACTGCCTAGACTCGCTCCCACGGGGGGGACTTAACTGCCATAAAACACAGACTTGTTCATGGAGCGGCCCGGCTGGCTCAGACAGGCCTGTTAATGGGGAAAGTAAGACACAAGTGGAACTGATGTGTTTATAGTCAAAGATGATAATACGAGTCAATCATCACTCTCTTGAGATGTGGTTTATATTAGCTGAATTAAACCACGAGCCACTCCTAATGCTCTCCTCTCATGGTGTTAGCAGCATCTCGATAGATGTCTTTGTGTTATAGGTTGGTCCCTGGACAAAAGCAAGCCATTTTAGACTACAATTGCACTCGTTTTAATAGCAACCCATAAATGTACACACTTGTAACAGGTCTCTGTTGGCCCATAGTGAGGAAGTGCTGAAAAAATATATGTATTGAGCTTCATTGTCATTTAACTTTTTTCTTTTTTTAGCGCCAGCTAAAGCGCCAGCGGATTCTGGTCCAGCCTGCCGACCGCCATGGGTGACGGATCCTGGTTTCGCGGACCGTTACCATCCAGACAAGACCAGCACGGTGGTGACACAGCATCAGAAACCGGTCCAGCCCACTCCTATGCAGAACCGCAGCTCCATCATGGAGGCAGCACAGCAGAACCCCGCCGATTCCAGCAAACGCACACCGCTCTGCGCCGCATGCAACAAGATCATTAGGTACAGCTGGAACTCTACTGCCGCTGGAGTCAAACTTCAGCACTGACTCCAAAATATGCAGTTCAAGAAAGAAAATCAACATTAACTAAATATTGACTCACTCTCAGATGAATTTCTTTATCACAACACATTTGGAGCAATGTAGCATTATCTCTTACTCACCAGTGGATCCCATGCAGTGAGTCCAAATGTTACAATAGTCCACGAAACCCCAGTCCTTCACTTAACATCTTGTGAAATTAAAACCTGTGAGTTTGTTAGAAACAAATAAACTTAAAAAAATATATATATGTCTATTAAAATGCTTTCTCCTGTGAAAAAGTCATAAGGATAGAAATAAGTACAAATTGAAACGGTTAGTCATGTTCGAATGACAGCTCTTTTTACTTAAAGACGTAATAGATGGACTGGAATTGTGTGGATTATTGTTGTGATGTTTTTATCAGGTGTTTGGACTCTAATCTGACGGCACCCATTCACTGCAGAGGAGACATTGAGTGATTTAATGTTACATTTCGCCAAATCCGTTCCAACGAAGCTCTGAACCCATCTAGATCCCAAATGGCCTACATGAGGACATTTTGTGAAAATCTTTTCAGTCATTTTTGAGTGAACTATTCCTTTCGAAATCCCAAAGCTAACCACTGCAGACAGCCCAAAATACCTCCAAATCAATGATGACTATGTGCTAAATGTCATTACTTACAGAGCTGAGAGAAAACATGGGGAGGGGAAAAAAGGTTGTCAAACTTGGTAAGGCGGCAATATTTCTTAAAATACGCCAAGCACTGAAATAGCGCCATGTCCTTGGGCTTTCTGGCGTGGAGAATCAATACGGAATGGAGTAGGTTTTTGCATCTGACCTACTATTTCCATTAGAATGGCTTTTGCACATTGAACACTTAAGAGTGCTAAACCCAGCTGTTGATGCCCCAGCTGACTCTTTCACTTCAATGCAAAGCTTTTGTTGTAAGGACGTGTTTGTGTGTCTGTGTTCTAGGGGACGCTATGTGGTGGCACTTGGTCGTTCCTGGCACCCAGAGGAGTTCACGTGCTGTCAGTGTAAAAGGGTATTGGATGAGGGAGGATTCTTTGAGGAAAAGGGATCCATTTACTGCACCAAGTGCTACGACAACCGTTACTCGCCCAACTGTGACAAATGCAAGAAGAAGATAACTGGGGTAAATGCATTCCCTACTGTTCTGCAACACAAATACACAATGCAGTTATGTGCAATTCATGAGTGGTGAAAATATCAGGTCAGTATAATTTAATATAATACTATTTTAGATATATTTGATCCCAGCATGGATTAATTAACTTGATTATAAGAGATAAGACTTATAGATAGACTTATAGAAGATATTTATCCAAATAAAAAGTTATTTTAGCTTTACCATCACAGAAATAAATATATTTTTTAAATATATAAATGGTAATCATTATTAAGTTGCTGAACTTACAGAATGCTATTTAAACTTACTATTATTCTTCTGAGACTAACATTTCTAAACGCTACTCCTCCTAGAGCTTTAACTCTACAGACTCCAAACATGGTCCAGATCTTTCCCTTATTGATTCAAACGGGACGCGTAATTTAATTCTCAAATATGGGACGATTCCGTATTTTAAGGGACGGGTGGCAACCGTACTTGTACCTTGCCAATAAAATGCCAATCATGCTAGCAAAATGCTAGTAACTTGTCAATAACATGCTAAAAATGCTAGTAACTTGTCAATAAAATGCTAATCATGCTAGCAAAATGCTATTAACTTGTCAATAACATGCTAAAAATGCTAGTAACTTGTCAATAAAATGCTAATCATGCTAGCAACATACTAATCATGCTAGCAACATGCTATTAATTTGCTAATTATGCTAGAAACATGCTAGTTACATGCTAATGCTAGCAACATACTAGTAACTTGGTAATTGTGCTAGAAACATGCTAGCAAAATGTTAATAATGCTAGCAACATGCTAGTAACTTGCCAATCATGCTAGCAACATGCTAACAACATGCTAATCATCTGTCTATCTGTAATCTGACTTTGTAAACGTACTATTTCTAACTATTTTAGACTGAAAACTTTTTAAACTTTTTAAACTCAAAGCATGTTACTAGCATGATTTCTATGAACTACTTTAAGTTGGCTTGAAAAAGCCTAGCTAGAAAGTTTAAAGTTTGTCTTACTATAGTTATACTATAAAATGTTACTGTTTAATCAAAAAAATTTAGCACATATGAATTTAACATGCAAACACACAAACATAAACTGTAAATGCACATACAGTACATAAATACACACGTTTTTTTTTGTGCTTTATAGGGACAAAATGGTAGTATTTTTTTTTTCTATCTCCCTACACCTAAACCTAAATACATTTTTGTCTCTGTAAACTATAAAACCAGGGGACAGTTGCATAAACTTAGCCTCCATGTTAAGACTGTCCTGGTTTGACCAACTAGCAGTTAGTCAAGAGTGAGATGTTTTATGTTTGGGATTTAACTTAGCCTAATCTACATTTTTAAAAAGCTATGACCAGTACACATACAGTCAAAAATGATCTCAAAACTAACTGAAAAGCTATATATAGATTCTGATTGTATGAAGTGTGTGTGTGAGTGAGAGTTTAAAAGTGAGAGTGGACTGATTTTGAAAGTGTGAATTCATAGATGCCGTGGGCAGCTCTCTCACACCCCTTTGTCCTCTCCACAGGAAATCATGCACGCCCTGAAGATGACCTACCACGTACAGTGCTTCCTGTGTGCTGCCTGCAAAATGCCCATCAGGAACGAGGCCTTCTACATGGAGGAGGGAGAGCCCTACTGCGAGAGAGGTGAGTGACCACGGCCCCTCTCGCACGCCCGGCCGCACATCTTATCGACAGCCCCTGCCAGGAGCCGAGCGCGGGCTCCTGCGGTGTTTAATCATTCAAATGCTGCCACTTCACTTCAGACATCAAACCTGCTCCATACCGGCCCTGCACATTGATTAGGAGCTTTGCTGAGAACTTTTATGCTTGAGAATCTGCTTTAAATACACCATTAGTAGAAAGTGCTTTGATGCTCAGTGAAACCATTAATACTGTTCTTTTTCTTTTCCTTTTTTCATTTAAATTAGATTGAAATTACACTAAAAGTCACACGTCAAAGTCCACTTTTTACTAACCTATTTGACACTTACATTTAGAAGAATGATAAGAAATACAATTTAATGATAACGCATCAAGAATACTGCGAACCCGCTTTGAACATGCATTTTATTTATTTATTTATTTTGTTTAATTTTTTTTAATAGGACTAGTGAGAACCATCACAGATAATGTAGGGGTAGGAGGAGTGGGAAATCTTTGGATTCAAATCTGTTTTGCCATTCATTTATACTTTTATTATATACAGATTGATAAGAGATACAGTTTGTTGATTGTAAGGCATTGGGAACATTGCAAGACTGCTTAGAACCTTTTTTCTCTGTCTTTTTTTGTAATTTTTTTTCCCAATTATAGTACCAGTGAGAACAATTTGGGGTAGGATGAGTGGAAAACATTGGATTAATATTTTGTCTTGTTTTATTTTACTATTTGTGTGTGTGTGTGGTTATATGTACAGTATGTATGTGTATATCATATCATCATCACATGTATATGTCTATATATATATATAGTATAATTTTTATTACATTTTTTTTGAAGATTTATTTTTGCCCTTTTTTACCTTTTATTATGATAGGACAATGTAGAGCATATGGGAAGCTGAGTGGGAGAGAGAGGGGTGGGATCCTTGAGTTTTTATCCAAACTAAACTATTTAAAGGAATAGTGAGCTTTATGGCAGGAATTTATAGGAAGGAGGAGTGGGAGGCATTGGATTCAAACCAACCAATATTTTTTACAAAATATTTTAATTTAATTTTATTGTATTTTACATTTTATTTTATTTAATTTAATTTTTTTTTACATTTTATTTTTTTATTTTTTTATTCAAACCTGTTTTGCCAGTGTTTATTTTATTTTTGCCACTTTGATTTAATAGACTAGTGAGCTTCAGTAAAGGAAATTATTGGGAAGAGGAATGGAAAGCATTAGATTCAAACCTGTTTTGCAGATATGAGCTCCGCAGGTCTTAAGTGTCAAGAGTTTGTGTGCTACCCACTAGGCCACGGTTCTTGCAGCAGTTCTTTCATTTTGCATCTTTTATAGGACCAGTTAGTCAGAGGTTAGATAAAGTTTCCGAGCCCCTTCTCTCACCTGTTGTGGACCAGATTAAATTGATTTGGCTTATTAATTCATTTAGTTTCCCCAGTGGTAGAAAGTTGCCAAATCCAGCCACCTTCGATGTTTAATTTATATTTATGCAGTGCAGTTAATCACATTGTCACAATTGTTGGGCCCCTAATCTTACATAAACAGACATTAAGCTATCTGAAGGGAGTGCATGTCTTTATTATGTAAATAGGCTTGCATTGCAGTTCCGGTGCTTTACAGCTTTGAAGAGTTTTGGTCTTATGTCAGCAGCAAGTGGGCAGCTGTTTCTGTTCGAAATGAAGAGCCAGTGTTGATAAAATAGCTGCAGTCTCAGCACCTTAAAAGGATTGTGCTCTAAACTACTTACCTTGCGTGCGAAGACTGCCACTTTTAAGTTTTCTTTAATGGGTGAAACTGGGGCAAGCCATGTAAGAATCTGGACCAGTGTCTGTTATCACACACTGAGCCTGTGAGGGCTGAGAAAATATAATCCCATTTCTTTTTCCTTCCGATAACAAGTATCATTCTTGTCTCGTTCTCACCAAGCATTTCCTTCTCGCTGGCTTAATAGGCCCTTTTTGGTTGGTTTGTTTTTCTCTGCAGACTATGAAAAGATGTTTGGTACCAAATGCCATGGCTGTGACTTCAAGATTGATGCTGGAGACCGTTTCCTCGAGGCGCTGGGCTACAGCTGGCATGACACTTGCTTTGTCTGTGCCGTAAGTCATTTTGATGCATTGGGACCTGTCCCGAAACTCCATCTTAAACTTTCTGCACCACACAACACCATCAAGAAATAGTGCCCCTAGCCCCTGAGAACCTAGCCATTTCAGTTCAATATTCATACATTGGCCATATTTCCATGCGTTACATTAATGTCTTTAATTAATGTGGTTCACAGCATTTAGACTGTTCTTCTTTCTTAAATAAAATCCATTTTATTTTCTCTTGCCATTTCATTAATTTTTTTTATTAATTTAGCAGTTCATTATTTTTTATTCACACCCCTCATAGCGGCTCACAAGAGCACAATAAATAGCAAAATTGTGTGCTACTTTCACTCACCTGTCTACTGATTTAAGTTCACATTTTTTTATCTTCGTCTCAAAAATGGGGTTCTTTGAGAGCCTGGCAGTCTATGTCAGATAGCAATTACTTTCAGTTTGACATGCACTGATACTAACAGTGAATGTAGCCCATAAATTAACTTCACATGACAGATTAATACAGGCATTCACTACCATTCAAAGGGTTGTGTAATTCTTTTCTTTAGAAAGTGCTTACTAACGTTGCATGAATTTGATCTAAAATGCAGTAAAAACACTAATATTGTTGAACATTATTATGGTTTAAAATAACTGTTTTCTATTTTCTATTTGATTTTTTTCTTGTGAGTAGTAAATCAGCAGCCATTACTCCATTCTTCAGTGTTAGTTGTGTTAGTATATAATGTTCTCCTAGCTGAATCTTTTCAAAATGTAATTTTTTTTTCAGCCTGTTTCCTATGTCTTTTAGTTTTCATTTTATTAACATGTAACATGTAAAAGACATCCCAGCCTTTCCAGAATTCGGGTTGCAACTAAAAAAACATAAATATCATGTAATCCCCCTTTTTCTATCTCCTTAGATCTGTCAAATCAATCTGGAGGGGAAGACGTTCTATTCAAAGAAGGACAAGCCGTTATGTAAAAGCCACGCTTTCTCTCCGGTGTGACGCTCTATCGTTCGTCAAGGAGGGGCCGGAAAGGAGACTGGGGGGTCTATAGCTATGCCAAACAAGACCAAGTACTTTACTTGAAGCCTGTAACATATGGCTGACTGACAGAGTGATGGATATAGTAGCTCTGCTGGCTTTCACCGGCTGTTATAGCAGCTTCGATCAGCATTTACTAAGTATGTGTCGTTCAGCAAAGCACGGACCTGATTTTTTGGTAGCTTGCTACAGTAAGCCGACAGACTGGCCTCAGTTTTGCTGTGTTACGATGCCAGTCATTCAACTGGAAACAGCTTGTGAACTGTTACAACCATCGATGCCAGATGTCTGAATGGATAACAAGGTATTTGGATGAAGTATTTTAGCTGTCCCTCCTCATCCCACTGCCATCTCCAAAAGTACACCTGCAGTATTCGTCGATACTCGTCAAACATAGCACACTCTTATACTGCTCACTTTTTCTATTTTTAGATATACATGTATTCGTCAATTTGGAAGTGGAAAGTGAATCTCACAAAAAATGTCATGTTCACATTACACCATTTTATTAGATGGCTTAACCATATGTTAAAATACGATTTGTTTTGTGACTATTTCCTTGACAGTTCAGTGGATTTTCCCTCCAAATGTCACTTTGATTACATGGGGAAAAAAATGTCTACGTCGTACTAGTATTTGTTGTTCTGCGTTCATGCTGATTTGAATACAGAAAAATTATTATATATATAAAATAAAAAATTTGTAAAATTGAAAAGAAAATATCACCATTGAAAATAAAGGAAATTAAATGTATAGCTGTCAAATGATTAATTGCATCCAAAAATAAAACTAAATTAGTAATACACACGATACAGACGTATATTATTTTTGTCAGGATTAATCGTTTGGCAGCACTAATAAAATGTAATTAGCATGAAATTGTCACACTTTTTGTTGTAAAATGTCATTTGTTTTTTTGTGAGATTCGCTCATCTGCACTCTGATGTATATTTATCATCCACAATTCTATCCACTATTGTCCCAAATAAGGACAAAGCATTTCCCATGTAATGAGTGAAGCAATCTAGATGCACTCCGATCCATACAATCCATTTTGTAGGCTAAAGCATTGAGCATGCGATCTACTCAGACAGGATCTTAAAGTGGCCCCTCAATCCTCTAGATGCTGTGCAGCCTACTTTTTTGCTCTGCCTGATTTGCTCTGCCAGGGTACTTAAGGTAATGGCAAACCACAGAGGAATAAAACGCCCCTGGCAGCTACACTGAAATACATTAGCACTGATTGCATGCGTTTCATCCTGACCCAAGCAATGGTCTCTACATGGCTTCAATACTAAATACGCCACATTCATCTGTTCTAATCAGACAGGTAGTTCTAATTAAGGAAAGGCCTGTGATACCATAAAAACGCTCTACGTTACTGCAAATGGATCCTGCAATATTATATGGCCAGATTCACTTAGAGCCTTTGTTCGTATTTGCTTGCTTGTTATTTAAAGCTCTGTGGCCATTTCGGCGGTTTCCAAGCGTGTGAGCAAAGCGTATGTGTTTGCAAAGATTTTGGGCAATCCTGATTATGGTTCTCAACGATATATGCATATTCTTACGGCTTCTTCAGAGACTACGTAGCAGATGCTTCCCAGAACATTCCCTTATCGCAATCTTCTGCACTCTAATCGGAAGAAATGCAACACTCCAATATCCTGCTCGTAGAAAGCTATATTGTTTGAGCCAACAGCTCAATTTTTTTAGTTATTTTTTGTATTGACAATGTGTTCTGTATCAACTATCAAGTGCCTTTTTTATAGCTTTGCCGCCTTTAACTATTGTGTGTGTCATTCAGAACTGCTGTATTCTTGTGCATATTATAGAGAGGTTTTCTATGTCAGATGACGCAAATCATTAATAAAGAAACTGTGCTAGAGACATTTTAGTCAATAAATCACCTGCAGTCATGTTGTGTGCTGACTTACTGGGTTGTTTTGTCGTTGTTGTTTTTCCCCAAATTGCATACAAATGTAAAATTGTTGCACGAGCACAAATCACTCCACTCTCTTTTAACAATATATAATTTATTTACATCCATTTTAGGTTCAATTACTATACATACCTTTTCTGAAATTTCATAGAGAGATATATACATAAGGCCAAGTAAATACTTGAAAGCACTTAGAAACGAATTTCCAAAATTCTACCCACAAATCCATACCATTGTCCAAAAAGTACAGAAAACCTTCCGCAGAAGAGGGCTTCCTGTTACCACAAACTCATCGACGACAATTTACATTGACGAATAATGAAAAGTAACTTTACCAAAAAAAAAGAAAAATAATAATAGAAAAGAATTGTACAATTGCATAAGCGCTGTGGCATGTAATAAATACAGCATTTTGACTTGCAGAAAGGCAAGGAACATTGAATTAAGAAATCGAATTGAACATTCACAGGTACACAATTCTACGGTTTTTCAGTTCAAAAAGAAAGTCAGTGGAAAGAAATAGCACACTCACACATTCATTTACACAGAACAGCTATGAATGAGGCTGACAAAAATGTACAGTCATAAAGAGAGATCGGTGGTTCATTTAGTGAATCGCATGGCATCTGCTTTATTCAGTGTTACAAGCTGACTTTGTGAGCGCTAAATGACAGGCTGTCGGAATGATTTTTTCGTCAGTGAAGAACAACATCGATGCGCACTCAGTAATGTTTAGAAATGCGTAACATGTCTGTTTCAACTGAACTGTTTGTAAACCTGAGTGTAAGGAATTTGACAATTTCGCACCAAATCCATGTCTAAATACATCATTTACTGGCGTATCTGTTTTCTCATGACCTAGTGTCGAGGACTGATAACCCATAAACCAACAGCCTCAGGACGAAACAAAACGACGTTGTACAAACTTATGGCGAAAACAGTCTAAACCGCAAACACTGCAGAAAGAATGAACTCAGTGCTATATAACCAATGAACAGTAGGCAAACACTTCACAGGTTATACTTTGACAAATGTTACGTCAGTTGTCTTGTCTTTTTTGGCTTGTTATTAAAATATCATTTACAATTACTTTACAAAGTGCTGTATTAAATATTTAAATTGTTTTACCAGTGAAATGCTCAAAACGAACACGTTTGCACAAGTCTTGAAAGAAAAATAGATGCATGTTGAATTTAGGAACTCCAAACAAAATGAAATCACAATCCGCATAGATATGAAAGAAATGCTCCAGATGGCTCATACACTTTGGTTGCGCAGAGATGAAGAGTACTTATCTACAAGACACGATGACTTTTGTAGATTAAAAACAAAGAAAAGAAAATAGCTGACTGGTTAATTGTTGAATAGATATCACCGAGTGAATCCAAAGCGTGAAAAAAACCCACAATGTGTGCACAATTTGGCCTTTAACTTGAGTTCTCTGTAAGCTGAGTGAAACAGGCCTGTGTAATTCCACTTGCTGTGGAGAGAACGTGCAGGACTCCTCCAATCATCTCCAGACGTGGCCGTCATTACTTGTTCGAGATGAAAGCGGCCCGTTTGTGAGCCGCAGTTTCTCACAAATCATCCTTCGATTGGAATGAAATACTCTCAACATTCAAACACGCACGAAAAAAAATTATAATAATAATCTGACAATCTTCAAACTGTGTAATGCACATTCATGGCACCAAACGCAGGGCTGAGACGTGTTGCCGTTCTTCAGGGTGTGACAGTTAAGCAGAAACAAAGCTCACGTGTGATGGTGGAATTTAGAAAAGTACGACAGCTGCTGAGCGTCGATGGCGTTTTCTTGGATGTAGCTTTCGGGTTTTTTTTGGTGGGGGTGGGGGGGAGGGGTCTTCTCTCCTGTATATCCTCGAGAAATAGCCCTGAAGCCAAAATAGCTTTCAGAGAAAAAAAAGACTCATTAAATATGAAGGAGAATAGCAATGAAACATTTGGTAGTATTGCATTTTCTGTCTGACCCCGATTGTTATACTTAGTTTTTTTTATCCAATGTTCTAGAAAAAAGCTAGGAAAATTTCACCCACCCAAAAAAACCACCCATCCTTCCACAGCTTAACGTCAACAGAATCCTGTGCTTATCTACTGATTATCCAGAACATATTTCATTGCATTGAGGTGGTTTTTGGACTTTATGGCTTCATGAGCACACACGTTTAAGTGCACAGGGGCAGAGGAACAAGTGATGGCTCTCGCCACAAAACGCTTTACTTCCTTAATGTTTTCGACCTGAAATTTTGCAAATGCTCTAAAAATTTTAAATGCTTTGTGAGGTAAGAAACGTGTCGGCCAAAGGAAATTGTCATCGATATGCGCGTTTGCATATTGCTAAATGGTACACATTTACAAAATGCATGTCACAAATCTGAATTAGTTCGCAAAATATTCCCCTTACCTACATAGCGAATGTTTTCTGCTTGATATCTTTCAAACCGATCCGTTTTAGTTTCCAGTCTGATATTAATATATCAATGTGCCTAACGCAAATGTGGTTAGAAAGTACATATTGGTCAGTGATTGAGGGCAGGACCAGAATCATAGAATCTGGGATTTGCTATACACCATTACTTTCAAAACAAATGGATTTTTGTTCTGAGAAAGGGGCATTTGTCTCAGTCACAGTACATCTAAAAGCCCTGCCAGGTTCCTCCTGAGCCTGGTCTTGTTTTTTTTTTGTTTTCTTTTATTCCCTATTCACTGGGGAAGTGGCCTCATATAGTTGGGTAAACCCTGTTCTTTGATTTGTTTCTCATCTATGGTGGGGCTGGCAGAGGGTCGCGTCCTTCCCCCACCCCATCACTCAAGAGACGGCCGCCGTGCTCCAGTTTTAATGTGTCAGCACTCCCCGTCTGACACCAGGAATATCATGGCCTCCTGCTTGCCAATCTCAGCCATCACAGCGGCGAGCTGATTGAGATTACCGCTGTGGAAGTGCTGGGTCTCCCATAAGTCCAGAATCACTGATGTGGGGCTCGCTTTGGATGCAAAGAAACTCATGTGCCTGGGGAGAAAAACAGAAGAAAGAAAATTGTCAGTCCTGCTACAGTCTTGATAGAAAGAGCCTTATATTGTATCAATAAAGTGTTTATGTGTGACTTGTAAGCATCATAGCATTGCAATAATAGAAAGAAATATCATACATGTAGCTGAACTTGATAACAGATTTATTGCCTTTTAAAATTAGATAGGAGTTATTTAACTACATTTTTTACATTAAGTAATAACAACTTTTGACCTTAAAATGCATTAGTTTTAATGACACATTTAATTTGTAAGATAAAAACTAAGCATGACAGCATTTTCGTTATGCAAATCACACACACAAAGACAAAATATTTAAGCTTTGTGGTAAAATATGACCCAGACGTGTTTAGTTTAGCTAGCTTTCTGTTTTTCTTTTATAAACAAATACAATAAAATCCATATTAGAAAAGTAATGAATATGCCTCGCAATGCATGGTTTGTTTCATTGTAGCAAGTAAATCAGGATTGCAGGAGAGTCATAAGTTATTACTCCCTGAAATGAAATAAAACATCAAGAAGCTTATCTTGCATTGTAAAGCAATACATCAACCTCTCTGTCACTCCATTCAAAGTGAGAATGGAAAATCTATGCATGCCGGTCCAGAGAGACACATTATCTGGACATAGTTGTTCCACTGAGCAATATAAAACAGTATTATCCATTACAATACGCTAAACCAATGCACGAACACACGTGCTTTACACCCCTTTGTTAACTCCTGAACTAAAGCAGCCCTGCATTTTCATTTGATGAATTATCTACTGTGGGTCTCAGTCCTTTAAAAGGGTAAAGCCCAGGTTGCATGTGACCTTTTCCATTGACCAGACTGAACCTTTCGGATCAAAGCTGATCAATAAGAACAAAGCAACCCCTTTTTGCAGCGTATTAGATGTTGCGAGATGCATCTCCCGAAGGAAGCTGAAGCGGGTTGTTCGATCTAACGGCCTTTTTCTGTACCTCAAATGCCTGGGGCTTTAAGTGTTGTTTTCTACATGCTCTCTGTTCTCAGTGAGAAAAGGTTTACAGTCGGGGTTGTATTCACTAGTAGTGCTGCTTTCAAGTCCTAAAACATTTTCCGAGGACAGTGTCTTGAGTAAAAAAAACAAAAAAACAAACAAACCCATTAAGAACATTTCCACCTGTGTGGATTCTGTGCTTTTCCTTAACTAAGTAAATGAAAATTGATCGTTTTGGGCTGGTGTGCTAATTAAACACAAACCACAACACTTCAAATTGTAATTAATTGGAGCAAGTAAACATTATTGGACAAATGAAGTCTGCCCATTATGTTCCATTACCTGGAGGAAGTTCAATGGGACAGTAATTCAATTACTGCCTTGTAATTTCCTGTGGAAGTCTATATTTAATATGCAAGTCGAGAGCCGCACAATCTGCTCTAGATATTGGCACTCTGCAAAATACACACAGTTTCCACAACTCACAACAAGTGCTTAGATTTTCTTAAACAGGATCCATTCTGGACCTTAGAGATAATAGCTTCTAGCACTGAGAGATCCCACCTGTCAAGCTTCAGTCTCTGGGCCAGTAGTCTCCAGTCTGCTCCATTGGGACAGGGGGTGTCCAGACTGCTGCAGATCTTCTGTCGGATGAGGTAAGGGATCTGGAATGCGCTCGGACCAGCCAGGGCAGGGGTGCAGTTGTCCATTAACAGGAAATCAGAGTCCAGTGGTCTGATGTCCTGAAGTCAAGAACATTTCAACTTCTTGTGTTACTCATTGCAACTGCACAGAGACTTTAATCTGAAGATCTATGGAGAATCGTTGTATGCATAAGAATAAAATTGGAAAATAGAATGTGAGAATCAAGTTGAACTGAATTCAAAAGGTTTATGAGAAATGGTTAAAAGATGCTTGAATAGACTTAAATTCTGAAAGAAAAAAAAAAAGTCTAATTGCAGACCACAGTACCAAGTCTATTACATTTATTGAAATTAATAATGAATGAATGTATGAATTTTATCAACAATCCAAGTTAACTCGAGTTAACTAGATTTTAAAGAATGCTTACAAAAAGAATGAAAGGAATACATTGCAAATTTAACTAATTTAGACTTAAGTGAAACTTTCATTCCAACTAATAATTTAAAAACCAACTGTAAATTAAATTCCAAAATCAATTCTGATTATAAACCAAATTGCAAATGTAATTCTTTGCAGCAGAATCGGTTTGGAAAATAGTTAAAGAAAACGTGACATTCGTTCAGGTTTTTGAGAATTATTTAAAATATGCATGTGTAGAGTTCACATTGAGTTCACATTTAAACTCTAAATTATAATTAAAATACAAGATAAATGCGTGTGCATATGTTTATATGCATATGTGCTGACCACAGTTTCGAGTCTATTCAATATACTGTACTTACTGTACATTGACAACATTAACTTTAAAAATTCTATTACAAGTCTGTTCTAAATTCCTTGGTTTCTGAGAATGTTAAAAACGTTGTGCACAATACAGCATCGAATCATTAAAATTCCTAATTCAATTCCAATTCACACTTAACACATTGAACACTTATCGAAAACCAAAATCACAAAACATCTCGTAAAGCTTTAATAATACTAATCTCTACCGTTTCCTGGGAAATCATACAGCAGGTTGTCTCAGTTACCTTAGAGATGTTGAAGTCCAGGGCGACGCTTTGTCCTTCTCCTTCTACCTGCCACACACACAGCGTGCAGGTGAGATCACAGGTGCTCAGGCTCTGTCTCTCCAGTGTGAAGGTGCAGTGCAGGGTCCGCTGTGAGCCGCTCCAAATGTGATAGAACGGGATCTCCTAAAAGACCAAAGACACGTCACACTCGATTCTTAATGTCCATAACAAATAGCTTCTGCAAACTATACTCTCAGCCTTGCCACAACTAATTGTTCGAAAAACAAAAGTCAAATAAATCAGCAATAAAATCTAAATTGTGTGTAATTTTTTTGCATGCAACTCTTACATATATATTTTTTTTATTACATATACTCATTCAGAATTATTTCTTTTTCCTCAAAATAAACAGAGACAATGCAAAATATACAAATAGAGAGACAAGCGAATAGCTTTATGCATTGACACATTTCAGTGCCACAGAAGAATGCAGTTAAATTTTTTTCAACAGATGAATTATGCAAAAGTTTTCACATTTTGGCAACATTTGGCAAACTATGGATCTGACATAAATAATCCAATTCTGTAACTCGGTAGATAATACACAGCTTCCTTTTCATAAAAAGTTCTCCGCTTGCAAACAATAGATCCAGCTAAATTTGACGGCCACTAAGAGACCCAGACAATGAAAAAGTCCAACACCTGATGATTTATGATGCTGTGGCTGCCGGTGCGAGTCTATGAAAGCTCTTCTAAATCTATTGTTGGCAACATTTTCAAACGAAGCAGCAAAAGAGTTTCTTTGTCTCTGACAACAGTAGAACGTCCTTAAAAGCTAATTGTTCACAACCGGGGATTTGGATTCAATTCATGAACGAGCACAATTAAGTAGATAGAGCAGATATGCCTGCATATCCACAGTCAAAAAAAATAAGAACACATATTAAAACAATACATTTAGTCAGTCAAATACAACACGCTCAGCGTGACAGTCTGATTAGACCAATTATTTAGCCTTTATAGCATGTTCTCGTCTCATACCGCCTAATTAATTTGTGAAGAGCGACAAAAAAAATAAAGATAAGCACACGTTATTTCAGACTACGCATCAATCATGACCCACACAGCAAGCAAATCAATAAAAGGCAGTGTTATTTGTGAATATGCAGTACCTCAGTTTACTCCAATGGGGGAGCTGTTACACAGACTGAAAAATCAAGCCTAGCAACATACTTATCTAAAAAATAGGGGACGTTCAGGTGAGAAAATGTTTCTTTATGCACATTTGTGCTGTAGCACTGTTAGCTGGCATCTCCAAATCCTCGGAGGAGCTTTTTACGCCAAGATTCCTCCAGAATCCAGAGACGCTCCTTTGAGGCCCAGCATACATGATCCAGGAAGGGAAATACGAGAAAAATCAGGTGTTGCAGCCTTGAGCATTTACATATTGGTCTATATTTAATCTCCTCCAGCGGGAAAGAGTCCTGAGATGGGCAAAGCGGGTGAGGCAGACATATGAGAAAACTGCAGCGCTCTCAATCCTTCTTTACCCAAGAAGCCGTTAACTCGTAGCCAAGGCCGTGAATGTTATTAAGAGCAGACGTTCTAGGGTCCCTGCTCGCCAATTCACTCTATAATGGGCTTCTTTAGCATTCCCGCACGTTCAAAAATACTCTAATGAGGCGAAACCAAAGAAATTTCCAATTACAGCAATCCGGAGGACATACCAGATCACACACCCTGTTAGAAAGCTCAGAGCAGCCACAGAGAACAGCACTTCAAAATTTCCGCCCAAGAAAAAACAACTTGGCTAGCTAGCTCTAACTCGTTCAATTACGCTTCGAAAAGCATTGACAACAAAGATCAAAAAGACAAACATAACATCTAAAGTACACTTTATAGAGCAAGAGAATTTCAACTTTTTGCAGCTACTTTATCTTTGACTTCACTTCACAAAGCCAAAACAACTTGACCGTTTGCTAGGGTGCCGTTATGTGTTTGCAAAATTGTTCTGTATGGGTGTTAGCATATAGTCATGTGGTTGAACAAGCATGAACAGTGTGAAACAATGTGGTTTTAGAATGCTATGACTGGATGCTTCGCCAACAGACAGCCAATCATGTGCCACGTGTCCACAGACGGTCACAGAAAACTGAAAAAATGGTCAAATGTTGACAGAAAGCACGTTTATGCAATCTAATTTTAACCCTAGGTAAATCATGAGCAATGTATAATATTAAGCAAGATAACACCGCATTCAGCTTTCCCTGGGATTATAACACAAGATCAATATAGAAGGTAATTTTCCAGGAACATTTTGTCATACTGGTTAAAAGGTCTGACAGCAATCACTAAAGTGGTCTATATATGTATATATACATATACACATGCATATGCAAATGCATCTTCTGTAAATACAAAATGTTCATTCAATAATAGCATTCAGTTACATCTGATCTTATTAAATGTTTTTGGTTTCAATTTACTTGTGGAGTTCATTCCTAACAAGTAAGCTAAACTTGAAGTTAAAAGTATTGCATTTGTAATTGTAATTGTTTACTTTTACCTGTTGAGACATGCCTTCAATTCTACAGTCTCTTAAGACCTGTTTTTGTAAGGTGTGAGGCACCTCAGTTCCATTTTTAGTACCACAGCCATCCATTCCTTTTTTATATTTTATTACATTTAATATTAGAGGTTATGGGTTACCGCTAATCCCAAGTATTGGCGCTATTGATAGACATCTAGCTGCTCACTGCTGCAAACACCATTAATACAAGAAGCGCTGCTGCAAGAGGTGTTTTATAGGAACCCACCTGATAGCCAGCGAGTAGTTTGCTCCTCCAGTGTGCCTGGGGCATGTCATGAATCGAGAGGCGCAGGTTATGGTAGCTGTCTTTGAAGAGCAGGACGTGAGGCTCGTCAATCAGTCGACCTCCCAGCTGTCTTTCCATCTGCATCACCTCCTGTGGAGAAACACGGCACAACACAGTCGGTCAGGCCACGGCCCTCGTAACCCGATTCCGTTTCCCCTACGCTGCTTTACTGTCACGCCAAGGTCACGGCAACTCTGGCGAACGCACTCCAGATCCAAGGGTGCCGGGGTAATGAAGGTTCGAGCTGAGCTATTCGTCAAGCGCTCATTGTTCGTGCATCAAAGATCTGCTTAATTTCATTTCTGCGGCTGTGCCAGAAGAAATTTGTACTCGCACGTCTAATGTTTTCGTCTCAGTGGGGTTGGTACGGCAAGGCCATTTGTTGCCATCAGAACGGCCATCTGGAATTAGGTAATAATATCCACGCACATCCTGGCTGATCTATCAATTCTTTTTCAGGGCACATCTCTCATGCTAAAGGAGTGCACGGAGCAGAGGTCTCTGAAAGCCGAAAGACTCCCATCAAAGACCTCGGCTTGCACAGAGGAACTACAGCTCAAACAACATGATGAATTGGATGCCGAGGTTAGAGGACTGGCAGACCTTCCCAATCAGAACGGCAATCTTTCATAACATCCAAACTTAGTAGCAAAACAACAGCACAAAGGTAAGGACTAAAGGAAAACGAAACAGGTGAGGCGCTCCCGAGAAGCGAGCTGCGGTGTGTATAAAAGAAAGCTACTTGAACGAATAGACAACAAATGGAGGAGAGAGGTGGGGGTGCGGTAATTACCATATGTTGGATTCTTTTCGGTGTGATTGTGGATGCACATGAATTGTGTTTGAGAGCGCCTCTAATTAAGATGGAGAATCTCAGTGATTTTTATCTGCACATGGACGATTCAATTTTCTGCACTCTTTACCAAGTATCGGCAGGCCCAGTTTCAATTAAAACGGTATAGAACCTGTTAATTATTCATTTGCAATACCTGCTGTACAAGTACCACATTATCTGCTTAACTACATTTTCAAAAGCGAGTGAGTTTTTTACAATGAGACAAATTCTAACTTAAGGCAATTGCCTTCGAGGAAACTAAACTAAACTAAAACAATTCACTACTATCTATCTAATCAAATTTGATTCTATTTTAAGCTTGTTACAATGTCTTAAAATGAGGCCAGAACAAAGTATCTTTATATAACAAACTAAGCTAAAACTAAAAATTCTACACATGATTTTCGTCTCTGGCATAAAACACCCTTTTATCTTTTTAAAGACCACAAGTGGTTTCATGGGAGATAATGAAAGTAGTTTAAAACATTTTTATATCAGAGTCGAAAAGTCAAGCTATAGTCTTTCTCCATTAGCACAGCAAAGATAGAGACATTGACATCTTTCATGGTTCTTCAGCCCAAACACTGAGGTGAATTTTAAAAGAACTGAATAGGTTAGAGGTCAAAGATTTATCTCATGCCATTAGGTTATATGTCAGTCAATGGCTAAGCGCACTCCAATCAGGAGAGGAATATAATCTCTCCGCCACAAAAGACACTTTATTTAGGCTCCAAGAATCTCATTTTACGTTGTTCTCTTAAATACTACCACTCTATGGGAGAAAATTAGCATTGCAAATTGCTGCTTATGGACTTTGATCCTAAATCAGCACATCTAGCTGCCTAGTAATGGGAGACACCGAAGAGCACGCCAATTATCCCATTATGAATAACTAAGAGCATGCATACCAATGTAGACACAGTCCAGTCTGTCCACCCTACGTATATTAACAAGGCCAGCTCGAGATGATGAGCAAGAAACATGTCAGTCTTGGCCTGCCGCTGCTGCATCTCAGCCAAGAACTGAGCTTGCCATTTGTGTGTTTGCTTTCAACATATGTCTCAGGCTGAGAGAATATTGGCCCTGTTTACACCCCATTGTCTTGTTAATAAATTGTCACAGAATTTCATTAAAACAATCCAAACATGACTTCTTACAATGACAACCACACTTTAAAAACAATATACCATACAATATACACAGTAAATAAAATTATGATAATACACAAAAATAAACCCTATATTAATTAATCTGCTTCACAGTAATATTTCTGGACAAAAAAACAACAAAAACAATGATAAAAATATATATATTTAAATATGTGTGTGTGTGGTTTAAAATAACAAACAAACAAATGTATTATTGTGATTTGCACTTCCCAAGCACAAAAATAACTCTTTAAAATAACAAAAATCTCTCTTTCTCTCTTTGGTCATGTATTTTCTTGCCTGGGGCAACAAGAGAGCCAGAACTGCCACTTGTTCCCCTTCAAAAAATATGTGCACGACACACTTGACAAGAACTGTAGTAACTACACCATTTTGGCAGAGACTGGCCACCACTGTATTTTTGTAAAGAGTCTTTTAAAGTATATACAAGAGGGATGAAGATGGTGATAGCTTTGCAGTATAAAACACTTGAAAAAGGGAATTTTCTATTCTTTGACAGTTACTTTAGAAAAAAAAAAAAAAAAAAAAGTAGGATGTAGCCCACCACTGTCTTTTTCTTACTCACTGGAAAACCAAGAACTGGAGCAAGAGAGGGTAAAAAAGGAGAGCAAGTAAGCGAGCTATATAATACAAAAAAAACGAATGGAGAGGAGACCGAGGCAGCTTAACACTGGTGTCTTCGGGTCAGAAGAGTGGTAAGCTTTAGAGAGACAGATAACAGGATTATGGGAAGCATGGCCACAGTCCTCCGGAGCCTACAAACCCTTCATCCTCACAGGCCTGGACAGCTCCTGTGGAGTGCTGAGCGGGGGCTCTGACGGACTACTGCTGCACTCCATTTGGGAATACAAGAGACTCTTCTATAGTTTATCTCCCCTCGCCGTCTTTGACAGAAGGAGGTTAGATGCTCTGCTACAAACTCTCATGCTACAAGCGCTTTTCCGCCAAACACACACAAGCTAAACATTTAAAAACCATTCAGGCAAAAGGGCAATGTGTTTACGAAGCTCACAGTGACCCAATCTTCCATTAAGATAAAACACTTAATGTCAACTCTCAGAAGATTGAACCGTAGTGGTCAAAAGTTCATGTTTTTTTTTTCGCATTTTGACGTGAGGATGGGTAGTTTTTAGGGTGGTTAAGTTAATACTTATCGTTACGGGTTTGTTCAAGTCCTAGCCACCAAGTGTGATGCATACCTTAATATATTCTTTCTAGTACATTTATCTAAAAACTGTTCAAATAAAAAGCTATTAAGCATGAATGCAGAGAGGGCTCTATCCATTTTGTCCCCACCGGCTAGCCAGTAATAAGGTACAAGAAATAACCATCATACCATATAAAATCAAAATGTACATGCCATAAATTAACAACCACCGAGACAAGTTTGTTATGCAATTTCTTAAATCAGTGAACTAAATAAAAAGGCTTTGATTTTAATGACAGTATAGATCCGCAGTAATAGAAGATTTCTAGCAGTGTGTTTTCACAACTTAATCTCAACTGTCTCACAGCGCATAAAGACATGAGAGCATAACAAAGTGACTGACATTGACTAATTTCCGCATGGCGTCTTCCGCGACTTCTCAGCCGTGAGAAAACAGACCTTGCACTTTCTGAGCTGATGAGCAAGTCAGAAAAGTCAGAAAAGAGAACTGAATGATGGAAGCAAACATTTCACAGATGTAAATCATCTAGACATATGTCTGTGAGTTTTCTCCAGCTGGTGATGAGGTTATTTTTCTCCTTCACCCAACACCTCAAATATTTCTCTCTCTTGCCTCCTCTCTCCGATTAAAAACTAAGAACACGAGCGGCGTGCGTGCAGCTTTCCAAACAAGCATTCCAGTGAAACGAATTTGACAAAAGAGAGAGAGCAACATACAGGCTTTGTTTTGTCTCGTTCTCTCGCGTTGTCGGTTGATGAAGCCGACTGTCTCGTTAAATGTTACGTCAGTGATCAAAGCCGTGCACCATTTTTGGTTTTTCCTACCCCCGACAGCGCGAATGCACACACATATGCGCAAATTATGCTCAGACGTTAGACGAAAGGTCAAATATGAGAACGCTTGTTCTCCTCTCTCTCTATTTGTTTCTAGCCCAGTCAGCAGATAGAAAACACCAGACGTGGCTCCTCAGACATTTGGCTGCTGGGTTGAAAGGTCTGGAGGGAGAAGAGAATATCACACGGGTCTTGATTAAATGTGAACAACATTTGGAAAGAGGCACCAAAGGTCATCACTCATTCATCTCTGAAACGAGAGGATATTTTACAATCCACTGCCTGGTGACGAGCCAGATAAACCAGTGAACCCAAAATGTTCCTCTGCTGGTGCTTTAAACCCTTTTGCAACATGTTAGTGCACTATAATCCTGATCGTAATGCTCTTTCTGCAGTGGATGCAGACGCTGCCAATCTTGCTTTGTTGAAAGGTCAAATACTATGGTGAGATCACATTAAGAATGAAAGGGTCAGAGCCTTGGCGTAGAGGTTTGTTTCGGGCTCAAATAAGGTCAGCATGGCCTAATAAGGTCAGGATTACTTTTTGAGGACATTTCAAAAGAGGTGTCCCTCACAGGTCCTGTAGCAGAGCTTTAGGAAGGGTCGCTATGATGAATCAATCTACGGTGAAACCAGCAGTAGGAGCAGTTCTCAAACAGGCAGTTGTACATTAAATATTTATCTAATTGGACCCATAAGACTCACAAACATATTGGAAGCATCTCCACTGAAATGTCACTGACTTCCAAATGTCATACTTGTGATTAAAGACAATGACATTGTTTTAATGTGGCTTAATTGGAATATTAAAGAGTTCTGTTGTTTTAGGCACAAGCAAACTTATGACAGAGAAAGAAAGAATAAATAAGGTAAGAAATCGCAAAGGAGAAAAAATATTTGGATAGTCTAAAAAGTTCTTAGCTCACAACCACTAAAAGTAATAGCAGTATCGCTTTCATTTGTGCTGCATTACCGTTTCTCGAAGTAATGTACTGTAATAGTCCTGCGGCAATCAAAATGCAATTAATATTCACCCAAGACGATGGTGGAAAAGATGCATGCAAAAAAACTAAAATAACAACAATGCATCTTTGTCATGACCGACGCTTCTAATGCTATGCTAATTCTGAAATCCTCTTCTGTTATCAGCAACGATTAGCATAATAATTCCATCACAATAAATTAGCCTAACATATTTGAAGGAAAGTCAATCAGGGACTCAGATGTGGTTCTCAGGGGGTCAAACACCTGTTAGACCACAAGCATACTCTACATATGTTCACAAACGCTTGGCCAATGCATTGCAACACTGCAAACACATTGCTTGACAAGCATTCTTGCATCGATGCGTCAGTAAAAAACAAACAAAGAAAATATTAATAACAGCAGTGAAGCTAATATAAAATATACTGAACTTAAGATGCAGCGTGCAATGAGAAATGGTTTAAAACATTCGGTGTATTGAAAAGAATGTTCCCAAACTTTTTGATCGATTATTTAACATGATTTGTTCATGACTTGTCCAGTTATTCATGATATCTAGAGTTTCATGAATCATTGCTTCGTAACGATTTGTCAAAGAAGTGCTTCCAAAGATGCTTTTCGTTACTATTATAATTCTGTCATGAAGACTCTGAGAGTTTAGTCTTGCTGTGTCTGGTCATATAATATACAAATTAACCCCAATATACAATAGGTGGAGCTGGGGAAGGTGAAGGGTTTCTGAAGCGTGCTCCATCTACTACAGCAAGCACTAGCCAATAATTTGTATTTTGAGGAGCAAGCTCATTGGCTGCTATTTTCTATTATCCAGCAACTCAAAACAGCAAAATTGTTTAGAAGTACAGAACAAAACAGGCATTTTTACATATTTAAAAACGTACATTTCCAGGGTTAACAGGATATTGCAGAAGCATTCGATTCATGTACTTGCATACAGTATGTTTCTGGCCTTTGGAACAAAAGCTCTCCCTTTTTATATTGACAAAGATCAGCATCCAGTCCACTCGACTCGCCACTAAACCACAGAGTAAAAAAAATTGCATATCCTATAAGGCCATTGTGGCTCACCGCAGCAGTCTATGCATTCGAGGGGAGTGAAAAATGCAGATACTGTGGATTCATAGAAAGCAGCACCACACAAGAGCATTTCATGAATGAGTCTGTCCACGTATAAAGATTCCCCTGGAGCGGCCCACTCCTGATCAAAGGCAAGGTTAGAATGAAAGGAGGTCATGGGTTAAAAAAGCATCTATATTAGAAGCTCAACACCCTAGCTATAGCTAAAAGCATAACACACATCCATATCTTCAGTCTCTAAATAAAAACTCCTGCAGGAAAATAAAAAACATTAAATAAATATACATTTTAATTTGACTGAGCAGTCAACGTTCTCATGAACCCTTTGGAGAGAATTGGAGGGGAGGTGTTCACATCCATCATGCACTGGAGCACTTCTCATCTCTGCATGGCTAAGAGCTCATTTTAAACAAACTGGGCAAATTCCTGGCATCTCTTTCGTAATATCTTTCCCCCCGACAGCCCACCCTAGTGTGGCCCAGCGGGCAGCTTTCGGAAGGGGCAGGTCATCTTTTCTGGCATGCTCTCAGAGGCTGGAGTGGGCAGAGCAGGGAACGGGCCCTCTTACTTTAACAGTGAGAGCCGAGCGGAGCTCAGGGGCCACGGCTAGAGAGTCTCTCCTTTTCATTTGCTAATTAAGCATGCAAATGAAATCTTAACAGTCTGCTCAGACGTGCTCCTTGAGGGAGGCTGCTTTGGCATTAGCTCTTGATTATTCCTGATCTTTTAGGAGAGGAACGAAAGAAAAATAAGTGTAAGCCAGAAGAAACAAAAAAAAGTGATTGTCTGATGAAAGAAGCAAAAAGAAACTGAAAAAGAAAAAAAATATTAAGTTTTTTGTTCAAGTTTCTGAGTTTTTTCTGATGTGTTTTTAAGATGATGGTGTGCATTTTAGATGTAAAGAAAAGATAACCTTGTTAAGCTTTTCAAAAGAACCCATTGTTACATAAATAGAGGATGCCCTTTGTTTTTCCGAGGAGCAAAGGACTTTCACAAGAGTGTATGTTTACGAACATTTCATAAACAAGGCCCAATTCGACGCTGGATTTAAACATTGTCTAATAATGAAAGATGGAGCAGTCCCAGCTATAAAAGATCCCAGCCATGATTCAGAATTGCAGATGGTAAGTGAAACGGCATCAAATGTCTGTGCTTTGTTGGCAATTGGCGCAAGTTCTCATCAACCTTTAGCTCCGCCCACACAGCACCCCTTCAGGAGCTCAGCTTTTTCGGAAAGAATCATAAAGCAGTATCTTTCTTTTATAAATATGCTAAAACGTTTTGGAGATATGAAGGATGCAGTCCTATTCTATAGGTACTCAAGATTAACGTGAGATTGGGTGAAAGTGTGTGGGTCATACCCCCTGTAACAACACCGCCACCAAGAAACCTAATGGCAATGTTGGCAAAACATACAGCATATCTGTGTTGGCTAGGTAACTGGCATAAGTATGGCTATTGTATATATTTTGAATCAGAGGCCTCACCTTTAGCAGGTCCTGTGTGTCGTCCATGCAGTAGACACGGATGTTGTACTCGAGTGTAGAGCAGTAGGCGGGAGCAAACAGCAGCAGTTTTAAGCGTTTAGCGGCAGCCATGCTGAGGGACTCCCCGACCAGAGCAAAGCGACCCAGCTGCTCAGTGAACACCCGGCACGTCTCCGCCTCCAGCTGGCAGTAGTACGGCTCCGAAACCACTTCTTCACCAAGCTGAAGTACATCCTGAGGAGCCAATGAGACAATGGCACAGGGATCAGAGGGGAGGGCAGAGAGCAGCTGTGTCAGTGGAGTTATTGGAGAGATGGTCAGCTCCTGCCCTGAGGATGTTCCGTGTCAGATTTTAGATACAGTGAAGCGATCTGGCTGAGCAGAAAGTGAAAGATCTGCATAATGAGCGGTGTTCTGTGCTCTAATGAGACACTAATAGCAGGAGTTCATCCTGAATGTTCACACGTGGTAGTGCCCACTAAGTGATTAGGACTTCCTATTCTTCTGCTTACAAGCAGAGAATAAATTTTTCCCGTTCAGATTTACTTTTATACCAAAAGTTAAATACAGAAATAGGAACAATAAAAATTCATATAAATTAATACAAATAAAATTGAATTTTTTATGCATTTTATTTTTTTCTGGATTGTAAAGTTTATTTCTGTATTTTCTAAATACAATACATTTTTGGGAAAACTGCTTCCGGCTGGATATGGCTTAAACTCCTTTTAAGCCAGATCCATTACTTCATCCATTGCAAAGCCACAACCAATCACGTCACTTTGCACCCCACTGTTTTGTGTTAATCAATTAATGAGTTTGACAGTTTGAGGTGCTTCTCTACTAATAACCAGGAGAAGAAACTAATTAACAGGTTGCCATGCGCAATATGGAGCTCGTCAGGGCATGGCAAGATAATTAGTTTAATTGGATGAAAAAATCCTGACAGACATCAGAGATGCCTTCAAGTGTTCCTCGTATAGACTAATGCAAAGAGAATGGTACTAAAATCAGAAGAAAAGGCATTCTGTCAGAAAACGTGACTCTTGCAAAGGCCAAGGCTTTTGTGAGAAAAAGCTCCGATTTCTCACCGTCTCCGGTCAGATACAATCACATAATGGCTCCCCAGAGTGGCTTTAATTAGAGAAAAGGCAAGTGGGATATGTGGCGACAGAACTTTCTGCAGGAAGCTCATCAGAAAGATTCCTCACATACTGTCTCTATCTTTTTCTCTCGCTCACACCATTATCTAATCAAATACAGAGAGGCGGCCCTACTGTCATGCACCTCGGGATCCAGGCCAGGAAATTACATCCAGCAATCAATAAAATAAGCCACTATCTTCATCAGTGAAATTAGTATTGGCACTAGCCGTTTTCCATTTGACCACAATGAAGTCTGTTTTTTTTTTTCATTATCATTTTTTTTTAAATGACTGAGAAAAAAAATCCTCCCGTGGTTCGATAACGACACAGACTATATTTCATTCTCTTCTGCTCGCGTTTTGCTGATCTGCGTCCTCTGGAGAAATTAATTGCCGCGAGTCTGTCTGCCAAGGCTCCTTCCAGGACAAACTTCCCTGTGTTTTTTCCCTCTTTTGTCTGCTGTACCTGGCCAAGAACGGCGACCTGCCGCCAATGGGCTATATTTGGGGCAGGGGATGATTAAAAGTGCTGCTCTACCCTCTATCTAAGACAGGCCTATTCATTCTACTGCCGCCCCATTGCTGCCACACCAAGGAGCCTGAATAATTTATGCACAGTATCAAACATGAAAGAAGACCTTCACCATCTTCCTCCGCCCTTCCTCCCTAGGTTCCTCCTCTTCCATGTCTTTGTGTCTGATCTATCTCGCACCGACCCGATGCGGTTCAGAGCAGATTTGGAAAAGCCATCATGCGTAATGAAGGACTCACCCCGGCTCAGTTTAAAGGTGGGTGCTGATGGCCATCGGATGGAATGAGGAAAAGATCCATACAATTAAATGGAGATTAAATGTGAAGGTATGAGAGATAGGTGAAATGAGGAGTACGCTGATGGAGACACTTCAGGGCTTTATTATCTGAGAGGCTATTTGAAATGATTATGAGGATACAGCCCATTTGCCTCCATAAGATATTCAATTCAGTAGAAGGAGAGAAAGAGATGGGAAAGGGTATGAAAGGTGAACGTACAGCATGAATTAAACCCACATACAGTTCAAAGCTAATTAAAATGAGGCACAATCATATAGAACAGAATCTTTATCTATGATTGAATTTAGGGCTTCACAGAACAGATTTGTACTCAAATATGTAAATCTGGCAAAAACTTTACTCCAAAATGAAACATAATGATGACAATGATGCCTATTTTCAAATTATTTTTACATTGTAATATTATATTCTTGTATTTTCAAATATATTTTTGTCCCCTACACTTCACTTCACTGTAAAACAATTTATAGAAAAGCAATTACTGTAAAAATACCAAATTTGTAAAAAGAAAATGATGGTAGTATTTTTTTATTACATACATTTATGTCAATTATATTACACAAATGCTTTAAATGCAATTTCATATATACTGTATTAAGGCAGATTTTAACTGCAATTTTTCCAATAAGAAAGAACATATAATAATTAAAGAAATCAAGTATAATAATGTATGTGGGTCAATATGTTTGTCAATATGTTTGCATCCAAAAAAATTTACAAAAGTGATTTTATATCCATATAAAGCACATTAAATGAAAACGTCTACTTTTAAGGTTTCAGAGACGTTTTAGGAGAATAAAATGTTGTAATTCTGTTGAAATAATGTAACATTGTCATTCAGTGTAATCCAATATTTATGTACAAATTCAAACAACATGCTTATTCTGACTTGTAAATATTAAAATATATAAAAGAATAAGGGAGCATATTAAATTTTACTTCATTAGTACTTGAGGTGAAAGAAATTAGTCTTTTAATATGTCTTTAATCGATTTTCATTGTAAATATGCCTGATTTCAGTGGGTGTTTTCTGTGAATTAGGGAAGAATGTATAATTTTTATTTTTTGCTCAGGGGGGGCAACAACAATTTAAAGCAGTACTACACCTAAATGCCTAAACCCTTTGTCATCTGATTATGTATGTTTATATGTGTTATAAAATTATAAAACATAATTGTTTAATAATATATGAAATACAATAATAAATCAAAATGATATAGCTCAAAAAGACTCAAACAATCACTCACCTCCCACATTCCCTCATATGACTGCTTTTTGAGACGGATGGCCCAATTCTCCAGGCACGCATCAGAGCAATGGTCCATACTGAGGATGACCGGCCGGGTGAGCATCACACCGGGTGGTCCGCAGCTCACCACGGGACTCAGCAATGTCTGACACCCAGCCAGGGGCAATCTAAAGGGAGGCAGAGGAGAAGCACATGGTCAGCATTCAACTAACAGGACCTGGATGGATGGCCAATGTCAAGCCCAGGGCAGACCCTTTAACAAGATGAGGTTCCACTATTAATCAGGGCTGTGGTGCTCTGATCTGACTTTTCACACTCTGCATTCAAGCCCAGTAGGGAGGTGATCGTGAACACTGCATGAATGCATGAGCAAAAAATAGCCAGAGCGTTACCTGGTGCTTCACTCCGACAGGAAAATCTAAAACAAGAGAACATTTCCTTCTCTGCGGCCCATGGCTCATTTACATATAACGGACAAGACACAACACATACACACAAGCTTTTGATATCTCAAGCCAGCATTAGTCATAAATCCGAGCAAACGCCTCACACACACACAATCATGCACAGTAGCATGCAGAGATTGACTTCAATTACGTTCGATGCTCTGTGCCAGGCCTTTTTAAAAATCTGATTCAAACTGTGCATCCTCTCTTTGTGAGGCAGATCCTCAGATTGGTTCCAGGGACCTACCTCATGTCTTCCTTCTTCTGAATGGTGAGATAAATCTCATAAATCTTCCCTCTGGGAATGGCCTCTGGCGGGATGAGCAGGCTGATTCCTAATGTAAATAGGAACAAAAGAGACAAGGTAGGCTCATTTGTTCCATCCGAACGCTGCTTTTGTCACAGCTCACAGCGGGTCTCTATGTGACAAAAGTAAATGTGCTTAACACCATATAAACCAACAGTCAAGGTCAAAGATGTCATCTACCATGTGTACCTTCCAAAACTCTTTCACTTTATACCCTGGAGATATGGACAGTGGCAGGAAGTGTCTAAAGCAGGGGTATTCCATTAAAGGTTCAGTTTTTTTTCCTTTTCAGCAAAAAGACAAACAATCATAGTTCATATTTTTTCACAAGCCAAAGTGTTGGCTATGAAACTTGGTGCACTTTCAGAGAATGTATTGTAAATTTACGTTAAGATCTTTTTAAATAATATGTTGGATAATAAACTAAACAATATGCACTTTACTTTCAGAACTGTTTTGCAAAATACCTTGTAAAAGTAATAAATAAGAAATTCTAAATAGTCCTATCTAAATTTCTGTATTTGACTGGATTTGGGATGCAAATAATTAATTAAAATGTTGTCTTTTTCGAAAAATAAATGAACAAATATTAAGAAAAATGTAAATGCCAAATAATATACTATTATATGCTATTAGAATGATTACATCATTACCCAAGCCTTTACAAAATAAACTTTGCAGTGTAACTTGTCGGAGTGTGAAGTAATCACATTTAAGATGAATGCATAAGAGCAGCATACTGTAAGCCATACCCCATCCTCAAAAGAGTCACGGATAACAGGTATCAGGCATTATATTTTGAAGGCCAATATTCTTAGTCGAGGGGGCCCTGGTTATTTCATTTCCACTGCCTCGTGAGCTGTCTCTTTGACTGCGAGTGATTCATAATGTGACAGCCTGATGAACCCTCTGTCTGTGATTAAGGAGACTAATTGGTTTGAATATACTCTGGTGGTGTCCTTGGAGTGGATAGAGTTGCAGGCACCATGAATGCGCAAGCTGCATATCAGCTTACAGTGCCACGGCTGACAACTAAGTCACTGGCTCAGCTCGGAGAAGATGCAGTGAGATATCCTTCAAAAATGAGAATGGAAAAAATAAAACAAGACGTTCCCCAATTACAGCTATTTTCGTCGAATAAGGAAAACGCTTGTCATTGTCATAACACAACCATTAGTATATAAATGGAAGCGCTTCTTTTGCCTGCTCTGCCTTGTTACTTGAAAAAAAAAACCTCTTTAGAAGGTGTTCGCATTCGCTCGTGTCCCGATTTACATAAAACTGCTTGGATTACCGTGTAATTGGATCACTTCACCCTTCCATTTTGGGCCATGTCAGTATAATAACGTTGCAGTTTAACAAAGCTCCAGAGCTTTTTCACAACACTAAACACTAAACACAAGAAAACATTTTATACTGTTTGCAGTCATATACTCTTACCAGTGTTGGGGAGGGTTAGGCGACCCCCCAGGAAATTAAAAGTTCCGTAGGAGGTGTTGACGTTGTCTCTCGGTAGCGTTTTGAAATACGTCTGAGAGGACAAGCGGTTCATGAAGTCGTTGGGGTCGCTGGGAAGTTTGCCGTTGTGCAGCGTGTGGGAGCCATTAGGAAGCGGCTCCAGGAGGGGGCCGTTGCTTACGGAGAACTTTCCGGTGACTTCGTGGCGAGAACGCAGAGTTCCCTGGTAGCTTGTGGTGGTGGTGGTCAAATCGGGCTGGATAGTGAGCAAATGAGAGTTTTCTGTAGATAGGGAAAGAAAGAAATGAGTAAAAACCAATTCGAAAGGTCACAGTGGTTAAAAGTGCACAGCACAAATTGAAATTCAGTGCAAGTGCACAAATCCATGGATGTAGCCGGGCCTTCGGCACTGAGAGAGACTCACTCGTAAATAAATCAATGCCTCCTCCTCCTCTTAAACAGCCACAATCAATTTAATACAGAGTTAAAAGAAAGCCTTGCGGTCATGGTTTACATTTTTGTACACTTTGTGGCTCCCCAATATCCAACAGTATTTTGCGATTTCGTGTTTTTCCCCGTTAAACACTTTACATATGTAAAAATAAAAGTGCACAGCAGTAGGCAGATTTGTTTCGTGGGAGGATCAATGGAAATCGGCTTCTATTGCTTCATGTTACTATTACCAAATCACTTCCCACAGTAGCAGGCGGACGAGTGAAGGTCTCCTCTCACTTAGGACTTCAAAGATGATTTAAAGGTGCACTCAACTTTTTTTGAAAATAGGTTTATTTTGCAACTCTCCCAGAGTTGAACAGCTGAGTTTTACTGTTTTGGAATCATTTAGCTGATCTCCGGGTCTGGCGGGTAGCAGTTTTAGCTTAGCTTAGCATAGATCCATTGAATCGGATTAGCCATTAGCATCTTTCTCCAAAAAAAAAAAGACTAAAGAGTTTAGATGATCGTATTATTTAAAGCTTGACTTTTCTGTCATTACATTGCGTACTAAGATGGACAGAAAATAAAAAGTTGCAATTTTCTAGGCTGATATGGCTAGGAACTATTCTCTCATTTGCTGGGGACTAATTGTGCCTGCTGCACTGATGGCACCCATGATTACTATGCCGGAATGAGAGTATAGTTTCTAGCCATATCCGCCTATAAAACTTTCCATTCTACGGTCTTAGTGCACGATGCAACTACAGAAGAGTCAAGCTTTAAATAGGAAAATTATCAAAACTCTTCGGTCATTTGTGAGCACGATGCTAACAGTCGCAGATTCAGTGATCTATGCTAAGCTAAGCTAAGCTAAAAGTGCTACCTACAGATCCAGAGATTAGCTTAATGGATTCAAAAATGGTAAAACTCAACTGTTTAACTCTATGGGATATGGAAAATTAGCCTATTTCCAAAAAAAAGTGGAGCGTTCCTTTAAGTAAAACCACCACATCGCTTGCAACTGTGAAGATGACACACAAAACTATGACTGCCGCCATTTAACGTAAACACCACACACGCGCAAGACTGTGAGTTGCTATATCCACAGGTGGCACGGGAACACGGCACTGTGATGACAGGATGGGTAGTGTAGAGAAACAATAGCCTACTGCTGCGTGCTGCCCTGCGCGGTGCCCACACACCTGGCTTGGTGGGCTTGATGCCCATGGGCTGGAAGCCAGTGGTGAGGATGGAGGAGTCGGCCACATCTGCATCAAGACCTTCCTTCTTCCTGCGGTAGACCAGCACCAGTACGATCAGCAGCAGAGTCAGACAAAGAGCCACCGCTACGATCCCCACGTACAAGGCCACATCCTCAGCACCTGATGCCGCTGCACAGAGACAGAAAAACAGACACATGTCAGTAATAGTCAGTAATAGTCACAAAGCATTGGTTACCATATTGTCAGCATTAGCATTTTTGTATTTGTCAGCAATGACTAGGACGGCATGACTAAAATATTTCATTTGAAGCAAGTCTACAATGTGGATTGTAGATCTGGGTTATTATGTGTGTGTGTATTTTGGATATATTTATTTATGATTAATCGTTTCCCAGCACTACTGAATATATCCCTCCAGTCTTCAGTGTCACATGATCCTTCAGAAATCATTCTAATATGCTGATTTGGTGCTCAAGAAGCATTTTTTGTTATTATTATCAACGTTGCATAATATTTATTTTGTGGAAACGGTAATCACTTATTCAGGACCTTTGACCTTTGAACAGAAAGTTGTTAGTAAATTCTTAGTAAATAAAAGTATTAATTTTGTGGATGGCCCACTGAAATTGCCAAATTGTGCAAAGAGAAACAAAGAGAACACTGGATAAAAAACCTTTTCTTGACTGGAAAAAACAAAACAACAACAACAACCTGGGGATGGTAGTTTGATTTAAGCATACAACACAAATATGAGGTAAATGAGGTCAACATACATTATTATATATTTAACGTGTATGCACTGCATATACTGTATCACCATGCAATATTGCACTCCAAACATTTGCCTAAGTAGATGATTTAAAACTGCTTAAAGTGATAATCATTGTCAATTTAAGAATGAAATACCTGTTCTTCCCAAGTATTACTTTGTAATCTGACGTTAACCAAATTTTGCCAGATGCCAGTGTTTTTTTTTCCCAAGCATACAATTATTAGCAAACAGAATTACCTAAACCTGACTTGGCTTGCATCGTGCGTAAGGGAATTAACTGCTGGGAAAACATTTCAGTAAGATGCGCAGCTTCTCTACTGCCGCCTCCTTAAAAAGGTAATCATATCTGTGCTTCAGTGGGTTATTCTGCAGTTGGAAAGATGGGAGTGTTTGCTGGCAGCCTGCTACATCAGCATTCTTCAAGCTGCTGAATTTATGGCTGCGATTTGAAAGACACTTCCTTCCAAAAAGAGAGAGAAGGAGAGACAGGGAAAGAGAGTGTGTGTGTTTCTGACACAAAGCAGATTTCCTTGTGAATCCACATAATTTCATGTGTCCTCTCTCGTTGTGGCCTGCAGCTTTATGGCTAAGAACCCAGAGACAATCACATCCAAAATTATTTTAATCAATTGTGTCGGTGGGAAATGAGATTTGTGAAGGTTGTCTCTGTGGCGTGCTGATTTGTTGGGTGGTAGAGGTGTCTGCGTTCACTGCTGGGACAGACCCAGTGGTTCTGTATTGTGAAGAGAGGCTGCAGAGGCGTATTCAGGCCTATTTAGATGCTCTGTGGACTGACAGCTAAAAGCTACGAGGAATCGCTCAGCCAAGGCTCCTGAATTCTGAGGTAGAGTCACAGCTGTGCTTATGGGTCATATCACTGAGCGTTACGCCCTGCACCACACTACAACCACCAAGAGGGGTCAACAGAAGGGCAAATCTTCTGACTATAACAGCCTAAAAACTTCAGGGAGAAATTGAATAGAAATCAGTGCTTTAGAGTAAATAATGCATCATAATCTATATATAAATGTTATGGTTAAATAGTTTAGTATGGGAACAATTCTCACTATTAGCTTGTAAAATAATTATTATGTGTATAGCTGGGTTTTATTTAAACCCCCTTTTTAGCCCTAAATTGGTCTTTTATTTACTTTTCATTAGTGTGAACCGAACTGCACAGGAGGTTAGAGTCACGATCACACTCATGTACATCCTCACACTCTCTGCTTGGTTTGTTTTGACTAAACAAGAGTGAGATTATCAAAGGAAATGATGAAATTAGAATCATCCCAATGCCCAAAATCACACATACAATTAAAAGAGGGCTGTCAATTACCATTATGCCAGTCTGCGTCACTCTAATTAAGCTGTCTTCTAATCACACTTTTAATCACCAGAGTCGCAATAAACATCCTCATTGCCATCAGCGGAGTTGTTACTTACTGCAATCTACACTTCTTAGACTACAGGTGCCTGGTCCAGTTAATTTCTCCCAAATATAACTCCATTATTCAGACGTGACTACAAAGTATCGCTAATGCTGTGCGGGGGTCATCGGCAACATGTCTTGACATGTTTTGTTGAACGCGTCTGACTGATGACTCTGTCAATACGACATGATACCGTGCAAGCAGAAGGGTGGTCGAGCTCCAGGAAGCGGCATTACATCAGGGCTCGTTTCGTGACAGCTGGTCAATGGTGAATGACTGAGCGCATGCAAAAAGGAATTGCTCTCTGTATCGACAATGCATTAAGTATGTCTGCAGGAAGTGACTTTGTCATGGTTTAAGAGGACTTATGATATCATAAACTGACAGTCGACGCACAGAGACACGACTGGGGCTGGGTTTGTGCCTGTAGCGTGTGCACTCCAGGTACTGAAAATAGCATGAAAAAAAGATTAACAGGCTGAAGAGTCTGCAAAACCCTCCCGAATGGATGCAAACTTACTCTCCACTGAATCGTGACATGTAGTTTCTTGGCGAGAGGAGATAAATAAATAGAATGAAATTAAAATGTTCAACAATTTTTTTAAATTATAAGATAACATGTCAAATCTGACAACACCTAAACAAAATGTGAAACGTATTTTTTTTATATACTGATTTTATTAATATCAATTTTAATTTACCAAAATCAACAACCAAAGCAAATCATAACAAAAACAAATATTAATAATAATATGAATGAGGATGCATTTTGTCTGGAATTTTTGAAATGTGTGGGTTTTTTTCTAGAGCAATCAAACACGTACAATATACAATATCAAATACTTATATATATATATATATAAGTGTATTTATTAAATAAATGTTGACTAATTATAAATAAGCAAGCAAATAAACAACGAAAATATACAATTAAAAAATATTATATAAATATAAAATAAATGTTTGTATATACAATTATATTTTAAATGCAGATGCATGATCCAGCACATTAAGCTCAAGTGCTAAGGGAAACCCATTCTTAAATATAAATCAAATAAAAATATATAAATGAATGTTTAATGAAAAATTATTTATTGCAGAGACAGCTACAAATTGTAAAATTATATGGTGTGTGTGTGTGTGTGTGTGTGTTTAGTTAACTACACTTACTGAAAAAAAAAAATGTATATTATTATATTACTTTATACTTAAGCTTACTTTTATTGTATTATATTACTCTTCACAAAATAAAGAAGTGCTATAAAATTAATATATTTAAAGGTTTCTCTCCCCATCTATCCACCTGAACCAATCTCCCTCACCACTTCTCTCCCTGCTTTATTTCACCCGGGGACCTCTTTGCACTTATCAGAGCCTCCTTGCGCAACTTTTTATCAGGTCTAACAGATGTATTGAAGTTGACTTTAGACCAGGCTGGCGTTCCCTCTGCCCTACTCAATAAATGAACAGACATCCATCACGGTTTAATTGACACAATTAATCAGCTTTATAATTGGATGGATTGTGCCTGATTCTGCGCGGCAGTATTCTGCCTCCACAGCACCTTGTCTCTGCCTCGCTTTCAAGCACCCTGACAAAGGCAGGCGGACTGCTTTCGGTATCAGATTCCACCAACCTTGCTCCCTTTTTGCTGTAATCAACACAAAACAGAGCGAGTGATGTTCCTGCTGTTCCAGAGGCTGATGTAAGGTGTGTTGAAACACGAGTTTATGGAGGTGTAACAGAGTGGGCTCCGAACATATTGTGCTGTCTAACAGCGGGGCGGCAGGCCTGGCCTAAGGGGACCAAACTCTGCCTGTGGGTAAATCTCAGAGAGTGCCTCCCCTCCTCTCACGGTGGGATACAGCCGGCAACCTGCAATTCTCCTATCATGGCTGACAGAAACAGGTTCAGACTTGTAACAGTGACATTTTAAGACGGTAGTGATTCTGTCAGGTAGATCCAGTGTTTATGCTAGGTCTCTGTCTGTGATGTGCTATATATTGATAAAACACTAGCATTTGGTGTTGTAGGGAAGCGTGTATATAAGAAAGGTGGTTATTTATGAAGATAAACACGTGGAGATAAGGTTTTTAAAAAAGTCTAAAACTGAATCTGTTTAATGAAAAAAAGTAGGTATTTAAGAATTACTTCCTTATTATAAAAGAGCTATATAAGAGCTGATTTTAACTCAAATGTTATAGTTTTATTTCAAATGTTATTGCTAAACAAGGTGCTTTTAAATGTCTTCATTTACTCTATTCCACAAATCAGCCTGATTATCAGCGCAGGCTGCATTAATTCAGCAACATGACTTTTCTTCCTGTCATCACTTTTTTACCCAGCAACACCTGGGTGTAATTTCACCAGGTGGCGATGCGCCAAACTGTTAATTATCCTGACTAGATGAATGCAGGTTATGAGTATCCACACTGTAGTTATCCACTGATTTGTGAAATTCAAACAATAGACACCTTTAATAAAAAAATAATTGGTGACTGTGATTTTGAATCAACACCTCTGTACTAATTAGCGGTAAGATCAATGCTGGAAATATTAAAACCGATGAGTAATTATGCATCTTTATTTTCACTGGAAATACATTGGTATACTTCTATTGGTATAAAAAAATTTACTTATAATATAAAGATATAACTTTTTTAAAATTAAAAATAAAATAGATAATTGCATAAACTATTAAGTCACTGTTGCTATACTGTATATATACCAGGGCTTGACATTGGCACCCGCACACCCACCAAATGCAGATAAAATTCGGCTGTGGCGGGTAAGAACTTTAGTCTCACTAGCCACTTTGGCGGGTAGTTTATTCTTTGGTATGACAATATATTTTTATTGTAATTTTCTCTAAAGTCATCTGATATAATAAACTCATTGCAACATAATATTATGCGCTTAAAACTCCCATGAGCACCTATATCAACATTCTAAAACAACTTGTTTAGAACGTGCGTTAACGTCTCTGTTAGCATTGATAACCTGCCGACAACATGTATGACTCGTGAACAAACTGTTTTTTTTAAGTCTGACATTTTTATATTTTTACTTTCTGTTGTTTTCATGTATTTATTTTAGGGCCGGGACTTTAACGGGTTAATTTAGATTAATTAATTACACAAAAATAACATGTACAAATTTTTTTTATGCATTTTCATTACACTTATTTTCTTCACTTGATGAGTTTCGGCGGACTGATTATACTGGAGCACCAACTAGCGTTTCTAATGTTCTGAACGTACTTGAAAGTAGGGATGGACCAATCCAGATCGACCGATATGTTTGCGCATTTTGTCAATAAAGCCGGTCATGTAATCAGCTGTTAATGCCATCAGGTGCGTGATTTCACCTTGAGCCGTATATACTACACACAGCCGTTGTTCACTGACTGTGAATTTGCACAGCTCGTCAGTGAACAACGGCTGTGTGTAGTATATACGGCTCAATGTGAAATCACGCACAGCACAATATTGGTCTGTTGGACTTGGTTGAACAGAAATAAACTATATTTTGTTGCTTAAGCTTATGTATTCAGTCATTATTCAATGTTATACTAAAAATCCATGTGAAAAAACATACTTCTCACTGTTCTCAGGTCAAATATTTATATATATATATATATAATGTGATTTAAATGTGATTAATTAATTACAAAGCCTCTAATTAATTAGATTTTTTATTTTTTTTATTTAGTCCCAGCCCTAAGATATATATATATATACGGTTTGCAAATTATAAATAAGAAGTTTAAATATTTATGTACTTGTTTCAATTAAACATAAATATAATAATAGCTACACATGACATTCATTCTCACATTAATTTAGTGGTGTTTATATACTTACTGCTACTATTGTGATGTAACATTAGGCCTAAACACTGTCCCAGAAGACACTGTGCTTTTGTTTCATGGCACTTTCACAAAAGAGGTTTTGCCATCTAGTTGATGTCACTGTGTTAGGTCAATGTAAAATCACATTAACTATGATGTGCAACAAGGAACGACACCTGAGATGATTTGGTTCTGGTTCATATGAATCTGCAGTTTGTGTGAGAGTATTCAAGAATAACTTGCAGAAGAAAGAAAGAAAGAAAGAAAGAAAGATGAAAAATTACAAACAAACAAAAAACAAATTGAGTAAACAAAGAGACATGAAACAAAGGAAGGAATAAAGAACAAAAAAAGAAAGGACAAACAAACGAGCAAAAAACAGACAGGCATAAACAAACATTTAAAGTCGGATTCTTGTGAACTCCAAGACAGTTCACAATTTGTCAAACTGTGGTTCGGACCTAACAACAAAGCAAGTGTGAAAACAGGCTCGTAGTCTCAGGAACACAAGGCTCCAGAGCGTGAGAAGCTCTTCATCGTCCTCCTCCTCCTCTTCTCCCCAGTGGCAGCCCATCTGCCTCGCTGTGAGGTCGGCTGGTGGGAAGACAGCGGAGCTTGGCATGAGAGCGTGTCTGGGATATACAATGTTGTAAATGCTTTTTCTTTCTGTCTCTCACACAAACACTCTGGAAACGTCTTCCTCTCATGGCACGAACAAGACAAACAGCGACCTCCATCTCTCTAGATGCTCATCTGCTCCACCCCAAACTCTGAATCCTCGTCCAAAAGCATATTCAGGGAAACTTGCTGTCATGTTTGCCAGGGGGGCACCCGGAAAACCGATCCGCAGATGAGGAAGACTCAACCATGACGTGCAAGATGAGGCAAGGATTTATGACTGGTAATTAGTATTAGCCTGCGCAAATTTCCTTGCAATGGACTGAGACAAATTACATGGACTGGAACCACGAGGCTCTCGAAAACTGATCCCACCTCACGGGTTCACCAAATCCCAGAGCTGGAACATGCCAAGAGCGGTTTGGAGCAGAAGATCCTGCACTTGTAAAACCCAATAAAAAAAAAAATAGCCACTGAAGGGTTAATGCTAGACATGGCTATCCATCAGTCTCAAAGGCTTTTCCAATCGCTCCCCCGTCCAACGAAAAAAAAAAAGCGAGAACGCAAAGAGTAAAGGCGGCGGGGAGGGGGGCACTTCAAAGACTTGTCATCTGGCATTGCAAAGGGCTGGTTTGAATTAACTTCAATTCTCCTTTCTGTTTCCAAGTTCATGGTGAGAGTGCCTGGGCTTCTGGTTTTCATTAGAGCCAATTTTCTTATCTTTTTTCTCCCTCCTTTCTTCATCGTAGGGTTGATCCCCTGCAAATGCAACGTGGCACTGGCTGGGTCTAAATAAGAAGGTGCTGCCCGTAAGGCATGCATCGTCTCGAGAGGCCCACAAAACATTGCTGAGGAGGAAACTCTGCGAGCGTAGAGGGGGGGAGAAAGAGAGAGAGAGAGGAGGAAAAAACGAGGGTGAACAAGAAAGAGGCATGCATCAAGAGGGAAAGTGATAAGTCAGAAGAACAAAAGTCTGAAAGAAAAAATACACAGTACACAACAAACAAAATGAAGACAAAATAAACAAATAAGGAACAAATAAAAATCAAACAAACAAAACTTTAAAAAAAGATATCGAAGGAACAAATAAACAAAATAAAGACAACCACAGAAAAAAAAGGACAAACAATAGAAAAGGAGAATTATAGAGCAAAAAACCAAAGAGAAAGAACAAAATAAAAATAAAAAAAGCAAATCAAACAAAAGACAGACAAAACAAATAACAAAAAGAACAAACAATCAAAAGACAAATACAGAATGAACAAATATTAATAATCAGATAATAAATAAAGAACAAATGAACAAACAAAACCTAAATAAACAGATTAAGATAGACAGGACAAACAAACAGAACAATGAAAGAAACAAACAAAAAAGAAAAACAAATAAAATAAAACAAGATAAGACAAAAATACATGTCAAAAAGCAAAAAATATGAAAAAGAAAGAAAGAAAGAAAGCAAGAAAGCAAGAAAGAAAGAAAGAAAGAAAGAAAAAGAAAGGCCTGAGAAGGAAGGCAGTAGACAGAAATATATGAAGTGTTGTGTTCTCCCTTCTCAATCTCAAGGGATCATTAAATCAAATACTGAGAAACGTTTGTGTGGAGCAGCTGATGACAGAAAACATCAGAGAGAGAGAGAGAGAGAGAGAGAGAGAGAGAGAGATGGATCATGCAGGGTGCATCAACTATCACAGCACACAGATAACTGCTGCACATCAACACAACTCTGAGCCACTTAACATGGAGTTTCCATTGACTCAGAATGAATCATGAGCAGATTTGCACATTATTCGATTAAAATAATGGCTCAGGTGCCAACAGCAGAGCAACGCACATATACACATACTGAGCTAAACAGCTTCTTCCTTGTAGGAGGGAAACACTAAGGATGTCCCGATCAGGTTTTTTTGCCCTCGAGTCCGAGTCATTTGATTTTGAGTATCTGACGATACCGAGTCCCGATCCGATACTTCTATAATACATAAAGAAAGCATAAGGAAGAGCGAAGAAACAGATCCAGGATGTTCTTTTTTTTATTTAATTCAACTTATTTTAACATACAACTCTGTTAACAAACAAAGCACTTCTATGAGGTAGCTTGAACTATCAAGCATAAATAACATCATTTTCCTTCACTTTTGGACTTTAGTAAAAGTAGCAAAAATTTTGTTGTCATCAGCTTTATAATTACTCCAGAGTGCAGACATATGCCTCAAGCTTCTTCCGTGTTCTACTTTAAACCAATAGCGTCTCTGCAACAAAGCGATGTCATGCCGCACGCGGTGCTGTTCTTGTGTGGAGTCAAGAAGTCTAATTCTGTGCCACCGCATAACTATAGATGAGAATTTATATTAGGGGTGGGCATAGATTAATTTTTTTAATCTAGATTAATCTAGATTAATTTTGAAATTAATCTAGATTAAT
>JAUMHQ010000019.1:1879778-1903720 GCA_032361165.1 Enteromius paludinosus | reverse complement strand
CTGCAGTAGATTTTGATATTCTAGGTATTATCAAATGGCCAGAGTTTTGAGAATGCAGCAGACGTGGAGGACTATAACATAATAAAAGCTCGCTCAAGTACAGAGGAGCTGAGCCATTCAGGGCTTTATAAGTAATTAACAAAATTTTTAAATCTACACAATGTTTGATAGGGAGCCAGTCCAGTGTTGACAGAACCTGACAGAAGATATTCTTATACTTCCTGGTTCTAGTAAGGACTCAAGCTGCTGCATTTTGAACCGGCAGTAGTCTATTTATCAAGCGTGCAGAACAACCCCCCAATAAAGCATTACAATAATCTTACCTTGAGGTCATAAACGCATAAATTAACACAAAATCTGTGTCACATGATCTTCAGAAATCATAATAATATACTTATTTACTGCTCAACACACATTTCTGATTGATTTCTTTCAGTTCTTCAAGAACGTTGAATGCAATGTATGACATTTGTTTTCCTGTGTTTTTATCAAATAAATGCTGCCTTGGTAAGCAGTCTTTTATCAACCGTAAAAAATGTGAGATGATGCTATGTTAAATGCACACTACTGTATAATTCATACAGTTTTATATTTACATTTTTGTGTTTCACAGGATTTCATGTAACTTTGGGCACAACCGTAGCCATCCCAGAGGATGAATATAAGATTGCGAGGGGTGATACTGTGACAATACCCTGCTCTTTCACACCAGGTCAATCTATTGTGTCAATATCATGGACGGCAGAGGCAGATGTGCCGGGTGGTGCAGAGGTAATAAAACACTTAACCCTAACCCTAACCCCTAACCCACAGTTAAACTAAACTAACTATCCCTAACATTGCTCATGTTCATATGCAGCTGTGTTCGTGTTTTGTGATAGATTGTGCTATTTTTATACAGATTAAAGTTGTTGATTACTTCACTGCCGAAATGAAAATGACGGTATTCAAGAAATATAAAGGTAGGGCAAAGGTAGTTGTGGATACCATCAAAGGAACAGCCAACCTGCAGCTCCAGAGCGTCACCAGGGCAGACACACGGTCCTACGAGTGTAAAGTCCAGGATCTGAACGATGAGGAAGGCAATCTGTCAGACACGGTCAAACTCATTGTCCTGGGTAAGAGACGAACCCTTCTGAGAGATGCTTAAAGTATGTAAGGGTTGGAGAAGGGTGCTTGGATCTCCTCAGGAACGCTTGCAGATGTCACGCAATAACCATAACCTGCTTGCCCATTTACAACCTCTTCCCTTCTCTGAATTCCCCACCTCCCATTTTCACATCTTTCTTTCATTGAAAGTCACTAAAGAAGAGAAATATAGTTATATCTTGTGAATGTTCATGTTTGGTATCATTTTTCAAGTCTTCAAGTCTTTGTGCAATTGGTAAAATGGTCTCAATTTCACAGCAATCACTTATATTATTAAAAAGATTTAAAACTTTCACAGAACTGGGTTTGCTGCCAAGGGGAGTGTACTTTTTGTAAAAATGCAAGCAGTAGGCGGCTAACAAAGAAGATATTAGTCCCCTCCAACCGCCGAGTATTTATCAGACTGGCGAGTTTTATGTTACGGGATGGCCCTTCGGCCGATGTCAGACCCAGATGGCTTTAGGTCCCCAATGAACGGATAACAGAAAGTATAGCATATCTAGAAGAATCAGGTCTCAAAAACTAAATTCAAGATCAGCACCTAAATTTAGTATTATAATTTTAATCTCAGAGAACTTAAAATTGGAATCAGATTTAAATGAGGAAGTCAAAAGTAAATTAAAGATTAAAGTTACAAGTCCCAGGTCCGGCAGGGATTGTGGGTGGGGTTAGTGAATAACCAGCAATAACCAGGGGCTTTGTTCCTGTATGTCATGCTGTAAATACTGGCTGGATTGTGACAAGCCCCTCCACATAGAAAAACAAGGCATGGTGCACATCTGTTTCAGCGGTGACCAAGTTCACATGCACACACAAATCACGCTCTGTGACTTGTGAGATTAGAGATACAGAAGCAATCTTTGTATTTGTACACAGTGCATGAAAAAGTCCCAGTGCAAGAGCCAATATGTGTCGTCTGAGATCTGCAGTAAATAATATAAATGCATATAAATAATTTGACATTTTCTATAGAGTTAAATATTGCTAGAAGATGCAAATGTGCGCTGATTCAGATACATTTTGAAATAGAATTAAAAAAATATATATATATATATATTTTACAAAAATACATTTTTGGGCTTTTTTTGTAAAAATATAAATATAGATATATTTTAAATGTTGCAGTAGTGTTTTTTATGTCATGTATTATGTCACAGTACCAAGTCGAGTTTTTTTTTACGTTTTATTTACTTAGCAAATCAATTTTAGTTATATTTGGCCTTGTCAGTACAAACAATGCAGTCAAAAACTTCAGGAAACACCAAGTACTCTCAACACAAACAGGAACACACACATACTGTATGCGCTCAGAAAACGGTCGCGATCCCTCAGCATTGGTGGTGGAACAATTAGCGACACATTTCCACGGCCAGAATATTTACAAGGACTGCCAATTCCCAGGTCCGTTTTACATTCAGCGTCTTTTCCTCCTCAAGGTAACACGGTGCGTTAAAACGAGGAAACAATGATCAAGTGCCCATTGGGTCAGAACCAGATTGAGATGGTGCAGTTCTCCCAAAACTCCTATTAAAATGTCAAGCCACAGAAAAGAGAGAGCACGTCTGCCTCCCTCTTAAACCACAGAGGAGAAATTAACTGTGGCCTCTTTGCAAGCCATAAATTACAGGTTTTAAACAACAGGGAGTCAAGGAAACTCTCCATCACTGTTGTAATTGCTCCGTGAGTGCCACGCTCTTGTAAAGAAATTAACCTCGGTTTTGCAGCGGCGCATGAAAGAACGAGAAAAAGAAGAGGAAGAAGGAAACGTCTTAACTCCAATGCATCTAAATTGTCTGGACTGAAGAAACCACTTCATACATAAATATTAAGGTCCGTTTTCATGTTTCTCAATGATACAGGATACCCTCATGCTCTGAAAGAGTCAAACCACAAGAGATGCCTGTGCATTTATTTTTTCTTAAAGAGCTTTGAGTCTCTTTACACCTGTCCAGAGTGCACGATTGGTCATAAATAAAATAATAATAACAACTCACAGCTATGCATTCTGATTGAATCACTCCAAGTCTCTCTTATCGCTCACCCACTTTAAAGATTTGATGACCAAGTGGAAAAGTTTGGATTAAAAGTTCTGTGGATATTTCTAGGTGGATGTGTACTCTACTCTTGCTGCTCATGCCGACAGCAGATGTGTCTGAGCTTTCCTGGGGATCCTTGGACCCACAGTCAAGGTCCGAACCAAAATAACATCAGCTGGAACATGTTTCCTCTGGTCCAAAGCCGAGAATCGCATTTTCCCATGTCAGAAGTCTCGATCTATGTAACTACAGTAACACTAGTGCGAAGACCGGACTACACAAAAAGATGTCTTTCGACTCTCTGTCAAAGTCTCTTGGGAGAAAAAGACATCTGATTACAAGCCAAATCCACAGTGAAGACAGAGTAAATGGTAAAAAAAAAAAAAAAGAAAGGTTGAAAGATTGAAAGTTTCTAAGAAGGAGAAAATAGATGTTGTGAAGCATTATACAAATGTTCCTCATCACACGAAAACATAAATATAGATGCAGATGTTGAAGTTATTAGGATTTTATTAGAGCTGTCAATGTTATGCGTTCATTTAATATTTAGTGCTTTCAGAAATAACTAAAGCATAAAAAAACAACAAAAAAACAACAACATCTTGCCTCAGAAGCATGTAAGCTAAAAAAAATTTCTTTGAACAAACATTTTTATATTTATTGCTAAAAACAGGATTGCACTGATTGCTCTAGTTCAAGTTTAAAATTTAAAATTGTTCCCTGAATGTAACATGTTTATTTACTAATATCCATAAAAGATATAGATATAGAAACCTATTCTAGCAGAAATATTTTAAATAATTTTTAAAATAATTTTTACAATCATTTCTCTTCTGTACGGACAATCGATGAGTCCCACCAGCATGTACTATCACAGCTGCGCTGTAAGATCTACTGTATTAACACATAAATATTAAACTGTCTGCTCTGCGCTGGGTCTCTAGAGTTACGCAGGACTCTGTTGTAAGAATTTCAGACACCACAGGGACAAATCAGCTTTAACACTCCACCAAAGTCAAGCAAAGCAATGACCCAAACACACACTCATACACCATCAAGCACTCTCTGTGTCTTACACACACACACTCACAAATTATGCAGGAGCACCATGAGCTATAGGGACAGCGAGAGCTGTGAAAGAAGTGTGAGGGGTCCTCTAAAACAAGCTCTGAGGAACTCTAGCCTGTCTGCTGCAGGTACCATTAAGAATCAAAGAGACGAACACAATCTGAGGGAGAGGAAATGAGACATGCAGGGAAATCAAAACCACCTACTGTACGTGACGACTGCATTCAAGGTGGGTGTGTGAATGTCATTTTCACGTTTGCGTTGAAATGGTTAAGTAATACTTCTTGAATAACTGTATTAACAACAACAAAAAACATTTATTTTTAAAGTAATTGTATAAATATACTGTCTATAAATATATATATTTGTTACATTATTCTAATTATTATTGTATCGCTACATAAACCTACATAATCTTTTATACATATATACTGTATATATATATATATATATATATATATTCAAAAGCCATCTGGAAACAAATAATACAATATTACTAAACATACATTGCATACAGAAACTACTAGGCAAAAAATATTTATCCCTTGCAGAATATTTGCATCTCACTTATATTTCAAGATCAAAATAAAAGTGAAAAATGCAATGTCCTCTTTAAAAACGCAGCAATTAGCAGCTCTTTGTAAAAGCAAGACCAACAAGTAAACAAATAGCATTTGAGTGACGGTAGACAAGGATCTTTTGTATTTTTTTCCCCTTCTGTGGAGGTTCTTTCCTTTGTTTGTATGTTGTTCATAGATAGCGAGCTCAGAGAAACATATCGTGGTGTAAACAGTCCCCTTTCTCTCCTCTTCATCTCGTGAGAGGTGAGAATCCTGTTTCAGCAGTCTCAGCGTACGGCGTCAGAAGCGCCATCGCCGATTAATTACGATCTCCGTGCCAGACATGTGTTAGAGTGGAGAGAGAAAAATAATTACCTCCACACACGCTTCTCACCGGATACAAAGACACGGATACAGTTTCTTCTCAGTGGAAGAAAATCAGTAACATTTTCTATTGCAGTCAAAAGGCCTCTGAACTGCAGAAATTACAGAACAAGTATGATATTATGCAACTTTGCTCAAATGTATTTATGCTGTGATTTAAGGGGATGGCCATATTCAACACACAAGCAAATACATTTCTGTTTAGTAATTAATTTGGTAGTAAAGAGACCAATTATCACTAATAACTAGCTGCTTATTAGCATGCCTATTATTAACAAATTGGCAGTATATTAGTAGCCTATGTCCAGTATAAGACATATATTCTGCATGACTATATCTCTAATCCAGTACCTCAACTTAACAACTACCTTACTAAATATTACTACGAACTAATTGGGCCTTAAAAAAGAATGTGACCATATAGTTATGTAAACTTCTGCATTGATCTTAGTGTAATAGTTTATGCAAATTGATTTATACATTGTACAATTCAGCCGCTTCATACAGTATGTGATGACTACATCCTACTGTATTTACTGTACATTTTGAATGTTAAAACCGTTTCTTAATATCCATTTAAGTAAGCCCCATTCAAAGCTTAATTTTCTCAACTAGTTTGGCTCAGGGTAAGACGGACCAAATAATGATCGGAGGGTCAGACTGTCAGAAGTTAAGACATTTAAGATGCAAAATACATAATTGGGTTAAAAATGCAAAACAGCAGTTAGAGTTTCTAAAATTATAAATACAAAACCAAGAGTGCAAGGTTAGCATGACCTTGTTAGCACAGAGTGGTCAATCTCCAACTACACTTTATTTTAAGGTTCTTGTTACAGTGTAATTATACATTTAAGTAATATAAATTATCTACAATGTATGAACTATATGGTTCAATTTTGGATTAGAATTAAGGTCACTTGCGTGTAATTATGCATAATTTATTGTTATTATAATAGCAAGTACATGAAACATACTGTATAACAAAGACATTATAATGAAATGTTACCAAAATCCACATTTTAAATCAAATTTTATCAAACACACATACAAACAAGCATGTTGGTTTTTGTGATTTATGAGGACTCTCCATAGGCGTAATGATGTTTATACTGCACAAACTGTATGTGGTATTGCCCAACACTGACCCTACACCTAAACCTACCCCTTACAGGAAACTGTGTGCATTGTTAGATTTTCCAAAAAACACAATTTAGTATGTTTTTTAAGCCTTTTTTAATTACGGGGACACTGAAAATGTCTTCATAAAACACCTACATATTGTAATATCTATGTCATACCCATGTCATTATACAAATTTGTCCTCATAAACCACATAAACCCGCACAAACATATCTGTGTGTGTGTGTATACTATATATATATATATATATATGTGTGTGTGTGTGTGTGTGTATATGTGTGTATAGAGAGAGAGAGAGAGAGAGAGAGAGAGAGAGATAGTAATACAACTCTTGTGCAGAAGAAATTTCACTCCATTGAGTATTTTTGCAGTTGCATTTGGTAACATTAGCAGCATGAAAATTACTTTGAAAAGTTGATATTAAGTTGAAGATATAACTTAACATTTCTGGCAAAATAAGCAAGTAGCAAGCTATTATTTTTTGACAACATTAGTGGTGCAGAAATTACGCCTCACTTTGAAAAGTTGACATTATGGCGAAAATATAATTCAGAATCTCTGAATTGCTAACGTGACATGGTAAACCCCAAATTGCTTCCAATCAGATGAGTTCATGAAGTTAATCCTCCCAAGAACGGATCAATTTTCCCAGACTTTGTGATGTTGTGAAAGACATGAATTGAAACCGGAGCTCTGCCATTAGCGGTCTCCAGCGGCTCGACAGACGTCCCAGAGAGATGAGGAAACCTCAGTGTGGAACCTGACATCAGCTCGTGCGGGACAGGGTGATGTCAGCGCGACACACAGCTGAGCTCAGACAGGGGTGAAAGAGAGGCTCGAGTATGCAGTGCTTTTCCATGCATCCTGAGTGGCGTGTTTTAGAAAAGCTGCAAAGGGGCCGATTCTTTAATACATGTGGTCTGCCCTTCTGATCTCATGCCTGTTCTTCTGTTTGATGCACATGTGTCATAGCACCAGCATGAGCCTGCGCCGGTCACAGCAGGGCTTTAGGAGCTCGCTCGTGTGTGTGCGTGTGTGTAAAGGTTACCTCTCTTTCTCTCAACCGAACGGCCCTGTACGGCACGGAGAGTGTCGCTAAATGTCAGCTCGTCCATATGGCCCCCTGGCCAGCAGATGCCACTTTATAAACCCACCAATCACATTGTGGCATGGGCAGGGTCTCCTGGGCCTCTATCGTCACGGTAGCAGGCCAGTTACACCCACACACACATGCCACCCGCAGCAAGCCCTCACTACAGGGCCGAGCACTGGACACCTGCTCAGGAGAGAGAGAGAGAGGGAGGTTCAGAGCACATCTGCTCCTGTGGGCACCTCAGACCTGCAGCCTGCAGTCCTGTACTGCTCTGATTAATGAGGCAGAGCGAAGGTGAGGGGCCCCAAACAACAGGGGCACCACGACTGCACCGCAGCACACACAAGCACACACTCACTGCACCAGCTGCGTCATTTATTCAAACACAACGCAAATCTTGTGCTATTTTACTGCTGTTTATATAAAAATATAAGAATAGATTTTTTTGTATACTGGTTTAGTCATTTTACATGCATAAATGTGATATACTTTGTTAGTATTTAATATTTATTTCAAATAACAATATAAAAATGAAACAAAAATATTTAATGTTTCTTTGTTCTTTGTTTCATCTAACTGTCCATGTATTTATCTAGAAAGTAACATCATTAAAATATAAGAATATCCCTGTAATTTCTTCTTTAAAATAAAAGAAAATTTTTATCTCTTATATTTTAAACCCTCCCGTTCAACCACCTGTCATATCTGGATCCAATCAATTCCCAGTGGATAAAATCAAGCTCTGCTCTACTTTTTCTGCTTTCCTGTTTCACTCGGAAATATGTCATATTACAGAAGTAACATGAGATCAAAATATCAATTTATGTTGACTTGAAACATGCTGATATCCAGTGTGCTGAAACTCACTGAGCATGCATACAGCTGAATGTTTGTAACCACACTGCTGCTATATAGTTATATGAATTTGTTTTGTTTAACTAATTGTATGTGTATGTGTGTGTGTCTTCATGTCAAGGGAAGTGGCCTTGCATTAACCCTTTAGCAAGGGGTCACAGGTCAGTCGGGGGAGATTGAAGAACACTTCCACCTCCAGGCTGTGCAGGGGAACGTTTAGAGCGCGCGGCAGTGTTATATTAAAATGGATGTGTGGGAAGAGGTCAGCTGGTCAAAACTATCAGAACAAGCCGTCCAGGCAATGAAAACCTAAAAAATAAAATCACCTCCCTTTCCTGTATTATAACAGCTTCAGATTTCACATAATATCCAATGTCTCTGTTTTTAAACAACCCAGCCATTCATCAATGCCAGTTTCAGTTTATCAACAATAAAAGCGTATGAATATATATAGAAAAACAGGTTGTGGGCTGTGGTGTTTTTGCTGACGCACACAAGAATACAGTGCAGCGAATATGTCAGAACAACAGGAGTTACTGTGTGAGGGCTTTATTTTTTTCTAAATGCAGGTCAGTTTGATATTTTTGAAATGATCAAAAATATACTGGAACTTTTTATGCAACTACTAGCCTGAAAAAAAGTTAAGTAAATTGTTTAAAGTAATTGTTTAATCCATAAAAAAAAAAAAAAACTAATTAAAAACAAAAGGAAAATTGAGGGCAATGCATGTGTGGTAAAAATAAATCAATTTAATACTGGATTTAGTTATATTAAAGTAATAAATAATAATAATCATTCTAATTTGATATATTAAATTGTTAAAAGATATGGACCTGTGAAATGTACTATATAACTGAAAAATAAAACATACATAATATATTTGCATTTCAAATTAATTATGATTACACATATACTACATATAGTAACTAAAATATATATATAACTTTAATAAAACTAAACTAAATATGTGTTCATATGTGTTCTGCTTGCTATCTTTTTGACTAGAAACAAATCCACAAAAATCAAGCAAGCAAACAAGAAAGAGAATACAAAACAAAATTGATCAGAAGTATCGGTTTCAGGCTGTTAATACGACATGCTAGATTGCGTCTATCGAACTCTTCATTACGTAAGACTTTTGAGATACTTCAACCACTTTTTATTATATTTCTAACTGAGAACAAGAGAGACATGATGTCCCCAGAGGCCCCCGCCTCCAGGGCCCTCGCCCCAAACACAACATTTTATATGTAAATGAATACCTTTTTCTAAAAAAGCTGTAAAAGATTGTTCTCTTTTGATCCGCTATCGCTGGATTATTCATTGTAATTGCCTGCGAGGGTATCAGATATTTGCCCATATCACAGGAGACTCTGTGTGCTGGGGCAAATCCACAGCAGTGGGACGCGAAAACACGGTCCTCCATGACAAATTAAAGGACAATAAAGTGAGAGTTATTAGAAAGACAAAAGATCTAAAGAAGTTACAAAGTTTCTACGACTCGAGGAATATTCCCCAGTCTCTGAATTTGCCCGAGTCCCCTTTAAGATGGAAAACTTCTAACTAATTATAGTTTAATGAAACATATTTGATGTTGCTATCACAAGTTAAGTTGGGTATGAGTAAAATTTTTTAGTTAACAGCACATAGCAACAACCAGAAAATACAGGCACAGCATTTATTTTTGGGCACAAATAGGTAATACAGTATGTATTATTACTATTATTATTATTATTTTTTTAAATGTATATATATATATGACTCAGAACAGGAATAAAATATTTCAGTATTTACAGATTTTTTTGTGATCAAAAAGCATGATATGGTATCGACTCTTTGCTTTAGTGGTGGTCCAACAGCGTTCATACCTTTGTGACAGCTTCTGCTGCAAGGTCAGGATTTGAATAATTCATTCACACTCTGGAGCAGGTAAGAGATAGCCGTGCTGACAAAAAGGTGATTACTTTGTGGTCTGGAAAAGTCCAGAGCATGCCTAGAAAATATTGAGGAAAATTAAAAGCAGATAATTTGGTCACTCAAAAGGTAACATTAAGATGATATTAATTGTAATAAATTGCCCTTAGCAGCTGCTGCTGAAACATGTATTTCTGTAAAGCTCGTTTCGATTTCATATTTCACCCGCATCTCTGAAATCACAACCAGATGTTGTCATCGGCTCCCCTTCCTGTTTCCTCTGCCCAATTCCCACCAAGCGCTGGAACGTGACACTTTCCCTGGAAAATACAATAAAATAGAAAAGTAATGTACGGCTATTTCCTTTCATAAATTTTTTGGCCCTCTTGCCATGCTAGTACAAGTCTCATGTACATATATTTTAATGGAAAGCAAAGCAGTGGATGGCTGTAAATCGGAGGCTGACAGCTACCACTGGGCTTTCGCGGCGTACCTGGGCGGCAGTGATTTATGAGGGGCTGTCGTGCTGGTGCGTGTAATTCCTCCTCCCAGCCTGTCGGCGGACCACGTCCCTCAGCCAAGATAGATCTAGGCTTTGCATCAGCTGCGTTTGCCTCGAGTCCATCAATCCTCCTCATAAACGGGTGGATTGTTTGTTGATAAACCCATCAGCTTTTGATCACAGTTTGAAAGGCAGAAAATGGGAGGGATTTTAAATCTCCCTAACTGTTGGAAAGAGGTTAAAACTGACCCAGTTTGCGCTTGACGTACCCCGGCTAATTTTGACTGAAATATATTATCAGCTCAGTGGCCGGCAGTAAATTTTTATGTATTTTCCCTTCTTTTCCATTCGCTAAACACTGAAAGCACATAATTTAGAAGCGTTAAACATCGTTCAATGGCTTTTTGGATTGTAATTTCATATAAAGTTCAGTTGTTCCTCAAGGGTTGGACTGGAGCAGGCATTACAGCATTTGACCCCTCATAAATGCACACCTCTTTAAACAGCGCTGCGGACCATGACATCATTTCCCTGTGTGGAGATCAGAGATGTGTGAGGCAGGATTGCTCCCCAGCGTCGAGCGGGCTCTGCTCTTTTTGCGCTCTGAGCTAATTGTGTCTCTTGTCTGTGAAGTTGCTTGCGGTTTCAAAGTCAAGTTAAAGCTCCCTCGCAGATCGCACTCGACCCACCAGAGGCAGAGAACAGCGAGCACGCTGGGAGGTGGGCTGCTTGTTTGACGTCAAGGTGTTAAAAAGCTCACAGGGAAAAAGAATGTCATATAGAACTTAGGCTTTTGTATTCTGTGGTAACTGTTTACAATGTATTGAAAGCAACATTTGTTTTTAAGTCAGAGGTACGTTGGAGCAGAATTATCAGATTTGAACGAACTGAAACATTCATTTATTTTTATATTATTGGTGCTGATGCTCGGTTGGAAGACCTGTCAAACATTTCAAAGTGACATAAATTATGCAACTGAGCATTACTACATGACCTGAGCACAAACCACCACTGCCCATCATGGGTTCTGTTTAAATGGGTTTTTAAGGCTATATTTTAGTATATTGAACTACTGTATATTTTGATTACAAGTATTTGATTCATCATCCTTATGACATCACAATGTAGCAGTCATTTTTGAAATTTTATTAAAAATGACCTAATTTAATAATGAAATAAAATAATTCCGAAAATAAATTAAATGTACATATGAGACATGTAAATACATTATTTAAATGAGGAAAAAAAATACAATTTAAAAGAAATAAAGATTAATCATAAATATAAGATATAGAGGGACATAAATAAGAAAAATGACAATGTAATTTGAAAAAAGTAAAGAAAGACATTTTTAATATTAATAGTAAAATATAAAAGAATTAAAAAAAAAACAAATTGTTAGGTAATGTAAAAAATAAATAAATAAATAATATGCATATAAAGCCAATCAACTCAATCCATGTTTCCTCTCATTACTCAATCGCATTTACAGTGTAGAAATTTTTATTGATTATAATAAATGAGTTGCAATGGTTTTAGGGGCTAGTGCAGGGCCAGTTTTTGCTAATCAAAATTGGATTTTCAGTAGTAAAAAGATGCTACGGCACCAAGTACTAGCACCTTCTCTATAAAAAAAAGGGGCATGGTTGAGAAACATTTTTAAAAAAAAGTGCCGTAAGCAGGTCCAGGTTTAGCTGAACCCCGTATGACCACCTGCAGTCCTAAATTGGGCAATTAGAACAGCAGAGTGTTTTTTAGTGGGTAATGCTTGGTAATGAGTTCAACAGTGCAAATCTGTGGAGAGCTCACCCCTCCGGCTGACACCCCCACCCCAAAACAAGAGAAAACACACAACTCTCTACACCTCTCTATCAATCATCTCGTCCTGTCACCGTCTAATCTCTCCTGCTCCCCGGCTCCATCATCCCTCTCTCCTTCTACATTCCTTCGTTTCATTGACCGGATCCCTAAAGCTGAAAGCAGGTTCGGTAAATCCCCCCTCCCTCCACCTCTTCTAATTAAGATTTCTCTCACCCCTCTAACATGTATTTTTTTTCTTTTGCTTTTCTCCCCATCTCCCTTACCAACCCCAGGCTCTCAACACAAGCTGAAAACTTCTGTGACTGACAAGAAATCAATGGCGTCTGGGCGTGGGTGCTCAGGTATCGGATTTCAGGTGGGCCCAGAGGTGCCCGAGCCTCGCAACACTGTCCACGGCCGTTAGCCTTCCGCGCCAGAGACGCAGAGTCTTTGGCTGCCGGATAAAAATGTCAAGCGCTAATAGGTTCCATTGTGATTAGCCGAGATAGAGTTCGCAAATCCTCAGCAGAAAACGTGTTAGAAACAATCTTTACAAGGTCTTACGGCCCCCCAACCACCACCAGCACCTCCGTCTCTCCATCCTTGCTCTTCTGAGATTCCGGTAAGCCTCTTGGCGCCAGGATGATTGTGGTTAATAAATAAATAAGCGATGGACGGGAAAAAAGAATCAATTAAATGAACGAGAGTGACAAGAGATGTCCGAAAGACGCAGGAATATGCATGAAGAGAGAAGGATGCTCGTTACCTCAGGATGTGCCCATCTACATCTCTCTCTGGCCTCTGCTTCACTACGGGCGCCGAGAGCGAGTTACACACTCATATTCTTCAGCTTCACTTTCATCTGTTCCACTGCCTACCTCCCGACCATCAGAAGGAATACAACTGGCTTTTCATGAACATCTGTTCCAGCGCTCTTGTTTCCAATCCGCTGTTTCTCCAAAGGAAAACGAGCTCAAGTTTTGGGTGAAGTGTTACATGCAGAAATAATCAGTAAATAATTTGGAAAACTGAAAAGGTTAAGTTTTTTTTGTACAAAACAGAAGAGAGACAGATAGATTTACGGTATTAAATTTACAAAATATCTTCATGGAACGTGATCTTTACTTAATATCCTAATGATTACTGGCATAAAAAATAATAATACTTTTGACCCATTCTGTGTATTTTTAGCTATATTATAGCCATGCAACTTCCGACTGGTTTAGTGGTCCAAGGTCACATGCTATTTAATATCCGTGCATTGATTAATGAATCAGTGGTGCATTCAAATAGTATTAGAAACCCTAATTACTGTTTCATGGGATATACAAAATCTGCAACAAGTATAATTGCCTGCTAATTATTTATATCATAACAGCACGGAGTGAGCCCCTTGATCATGCAGTTATTAGTTTAATGTAAAGGTAATAAAGAGGCCGGGTATTAAATTGAACTAAGTTATTAAACAGCTGGCCCTTGTGTACACAACTGTCACTTAAAATTATTTGCGCTTTCTTAAATGCTTCCTATTACCCTTTACCCCAGAAGTCCTCTCTGTTGCTGCCCGAGCCAAATCAGCCCACAGTAGACAGTGTGCGATCATCTTATTAGAGTGGATGGGATGATTTGGAAACATGTTAACGGTCGTGCAGCTGGGACTGACAGGAACAGTGTTTATGTCAGTGCTGTCGCGGGTGGGGAACGCAGATGACGGCGTGTGTGAAGTTGACTGTTCAGCAGGGAACGAGAGAGTTTCAAGAGGCTTGAGAAGCTCATTAAAGCTGAGTAGTACTGGATCCCGAATCTACAGTTTTCTGTTAATGCAGACACCACCGGGCCGGACAACAAGCTACTGCTGTAACATACACACACTCAGCATTTAGTTTGATAAGTACAAATATAGCTACTGCATCGCTGGAGTAAAAATATGATATGTACTATGTATGAATTGTAAATTCATTTATCATTTAAAATTTTAATTAAAAACTGTAGTGAAATTAGTATTAGAAAAATACTCCATAAATAACTAAATACGAGTAAAATGATAACATTATAAATTATATTTGAATTAACAATTTTTTGCATTTATGTATTACACAGCTTGTTTTTATTTTATTTTATTTTATTTTTACAGTAAAGTACATTAGCCAGTTATCAAATTCCTTTTTGAACTCTCTGGCATGTGGTTTTTCATACATACTCAGCATAAACATACATCATTTAGTCTACATATTATTCTATACGGTTTTAAAAATATGAAGATTTTCCCTCACGCTTTCTCATATAATAATAAGAAACAACCCATGTTGTAGCACCTCATCTGTAAGTCTTTCATTCTCCCCAAAATCAAATCACTTCAACTTTTACAGCAAATTGCTAAATCGGGGCATTTCAATTAAAGTCAGAAGCTGCGGCGAACCTTCAAGAACAATTTCATCTTTATACTCACCTCTTGAGCTCCACCTGCATCCTTTTCGTAATCACCCATTTCCTTTAACGGCAGTCCGCTATCCTTCCCAAGCTGCTCTGCTTCTAATGAATTTCCTGTCATGTCGCCTCAGAAATGTCAACACTCAATCACACAGTAATTGAATTCTAAACCTGTCCAAATATCTTTTTTTTATTTATAAGCTGCTGCCATTAGAACATTCTTTTGTTTGCAGTCTTAGAACTTTAAGCCATTCTTTATTGTTTCGTAATGTATCCAACATCTGTGCGGGGAAGATGGGGGCTGTGAGTAAAGCGAAACCATGTAAAAGTTGTTGAACATCCAGAGCTCGTTTCTAAGAGGGGGCCATTTTGGACTTATCATATAGCACCGACAACTCCCAGAGCGATTGGCCTGTACAGAAAGGTCTGAGAGAGGGCAAGAAAGAGCTGAGCTTTTATAGATTCACACACGACATGCTACAAAAACGAAACATGGTCCAAATAATCACATCATCTGGAAATGTGAGGAATCAAAGTAGTATAGTACTAATTCTGGATAATGCTATCGACATTTCTCTCTCTTTTTATGTAATTTCCAGTTCAAATTAATTTAAAAAATCAAAATTTGATTAGTATTTTTGTAAAACTAAGATTATAGGGAGTAGAATAAAGAAAAGTAAAATCAAGTTATGATTAATTTAAATTAATAAAACTGACAATAAAATTGATTAATTGCAATAAATATAAATAAATAAAAAATAGATATAGTCAAAGCAAACCGTATTTAGACTTTTTCTCAGAGTATCATACTGTAGTTTATTTGCTATAGTTCAGAAAACGAACTCAGAGTTAAACTGTGTCAGAACAAATTCATCTTTATAATGTTATGTAATGAATTATGTTGAATAGCTGCAGCTGTTAAATTTAAGTACACAATTAGATAATACCAATTCATGTCAATTTATTACCAAGCAATGCTCTCTTCACTTCGATGAATGAACTATAGCATCCACTTGTAAAATGGATTATAAAAAAATATTATATCTGGTGTCCTAATAATTTTTGCTTTGACCGCATACATCTGAGCATACTCAACAAGATAGTCTCAGTTTAATCCAAAGCTGAATGAAATTCCATCTGAAACAATATAAAGGGTAAAAACATTTTATAACTAGAACATATGGCTTGACGTACATTATCTCTGCAAAATACGTTTTGATTTATATTTTTTTCCTCTAATTGGCATGGTCTTGCCCTGTACTTTTCAAGGTGTGGTGGTTGTTTTCATCACCCGGGGGCTATTTCGCTGTATGGCTTTGCTCCCTCCCAGCTTCCCGGGAGACGTCTGAAGAATGGACCTGTTTGTGGACAGGCTCATAAAGGCCTATCCGGACCTCCTTTTTTATTTGGAGCGTGTGCGGCTGTCTGTGAAACCAGGCCTGGTCCTCGGTGAGCACTTAGCACCTGTAATGAACAGTTGTGAGTCCTCACCCAGCAAGCGTGACCCTGTAGCGGCTCTGCTACAGCCCTGCGGCGGGACCCCCGTCTGTGGGTCACACGCTTTCTATTTTCCTTGGCCTCGGCTGTTCATATCAGCTCAAGCTTTCAAGGAGAATCAATCACAGAGGGTGCACACAAGCTATTCAATATGAACTAATTAGATTTTCCGTTATAAGGCAATAAATAACTGCCATAAAACAACACTCTAACATTCGCTGAGACAAAAAGTACATTGTACATCCTTAATTGACTTCAGATTCCCCCCTCCTTTTTTTCCTTCTTTCTCCCCAGAACAATGCAGGCCATCTGCAGTCACTATTAACATTCCTCAACATTTTATTTTCTGAACGAAACACAACTGACTTTGAGTCAAAGAAGAAGGCGAGAGTGAAAGATAAAGAGAAAGAAAAGGGTCAAGCAGAGACCAATGTGACAATAGGAGAAAAGGAAACCCCATTGATTTCCAGTTTTATTAAACGTGGCACCACGATTGTGTTTTTGCCGAGCTGTGTCAGGTGTTTGGACAGCGGAGTAGATTAGGAAGGAGGAGATTTATTGTGCTGCTCTCCAGGGGTCAGGTCAGCATGTGTAATACGATGTAATCGCAGGTGTTAGAGGAGGACAGGGGCCTGGACAGCCTCTTTTTTTTTTGAAGAATATTAACGTTGGAGCAGAGTAACACTGAGACTGTGTTGTTACAGTAATGAAGTAACTGGATCCTGACACAGTTTGATGGTCAATGGATTACTAAAGAGCTGTAAGGAGAGATACTTCCGATGCCAGACAGAGGTGCTCATGTCACGTATGTTTTAGGGACGCAAAGTCTATGTCTATGATCTATATGATTAAGTGTATAGTATTAAATGTTGACCAAACAAACTTTTAGCACATGCACACTAAAGTATTTTTCTTCCATTTACTATATATATTTATATTCAATCAAATGTATATTTTGAGTTTCAAAAAAGGGTCTATTTTGCTTTATTTATATAGTTCAATATGTTTCTTTTTTAAACATTACAAAAAACTTTTTCAAGTATTTTTCTTCTATTTGCAATATATATATATATATAAACAATTTATATTTTGAGTTTCAAAAAAATTTATTTAATGTGTTCCTTTTTTCCGTTTTTTGTAAAACGTTTCTCATACGCTCACAATGGCTTCATTTAGTAGGTCATAACAGAAATATTGTGCAAAATTTAAAATAATGGTTTTCTATTTTAATATTTTACTCATTACATCAGTCCTCAATGTCACGTGATTCTTCAGAAATTACTTAATTTGTTGATTTGCTGCTCAAAAAACATTTGTCATTATTATCAGCATTAAAAAAAAAATTATTTAACATATTGTCTTTACTGTGATTCCTTTGATGCATTTAATGCAGTATGCATTACATTTATTATGTACACAATTTTACAGGATTAAATTGCAGTAATGCTATACATATATACATTTTCTGTAATTATAATAACACTGTTGACCTGTCCCTTACACCTTAACCTATTCTTAAACCTACCCATAGCAAACACAATATAAACACAATAAGTACATTGTACTTGTATTTTGATTTAAGCACACAGTAGTTATGGCCACAAAAATGGATAAATAAAAAAACTGAGAAGTATGTTCTGGACTTAAAAGTGGAACAACTAGGCCTCACCTCTAAATTCTATCGCAATAAATATATTTTATATTTAAGCATGTGTCTCCAGTACCCAGTGCAATAACATCAGATAACGAAGAATAACAACTTTTCAGATGTTTCCTTCATACCCTTGGAGAATCCTCAAGACACTGATGCGCTGGAAAAATTTATCAAACCTGAGTGTTTCTAAATCCTTTAAGATCCCTGCCGTGTTGTACCGCAGTGTGTGATCCTGATGAGAAATCCACTGTGTGGTTTTGGCTCGTTCAGGGAGAAGGGACATGACCGACGTCTCAGGCAGTCCTGATGAAACACTGAAGAGATTACTCCAACTAACACGGGGAGCATCGCTCATAGTGCAGACACTGATGATCATTAAATGGAGATCAAACACTGCCTCTATCCTCCCTGCCTGCTTGTCTTCCCCTTCTTGCTGGTCAAAGGGGACAGGTAATGCATGTGGCCACGCTTCATTTAGGGCTAAACCATTTTACAGGTCTGTGCCGGACCCCTGGGGTCTTCAGCATACATTTGCGAACATGAATATAGATTGATTAGCCCACTTAAAGCTGTATTTTACTCAAACAGGAAATAGAATCTGAAATCATGAACATCACAGCTACATTTTTCTTGCCGTCTGAACTAAATTGCATCTTTTGATGGGAAGACTGATTCGATGATTCATAGGTGAGTCAAATCCAAGTCAAAGTTGAGAACATTTGCTTGAGCGTTTATTTTTTTTTTTCATACACACAATGGAAACATTCTTCAAGTACAAGGCGCAGTTGTGGGACGCTTTCCGCTGCTTGTAAGCTCATATAAGCAGGGCATTGTTTTTGACACATCACAAACATCTTGGTGACATTATCCTGCTTGTGTTTTCAATTACTGGCAATCGGTGGAAGCCTGGAACTCTGTCCAGGCCTCGTTCCATGGAGGTCAATGACAGAGTTACAGCACATGATGATTTTGTGCCGCTAACATCTGAGCGCTGATGTGGTTTGTGAGGTCGTCTTCTACTGTGGGAAGAACAGATTTAGAGTATCGTTTCCTTGAACCGGTTGCCGAATAAGTGCCAAGAAGAGTCTCTTTCTGTCAAAGAAAGAAATCTGTTTGAATTTTCTACACAGAATAAATACATACTGAAGGCATGCAGGTGTTTACTATAAATACATTTAGTGTAATGCAAGATTCAGTTCGCCAGTGCCTTAAATACCAGTGGGAAATTCAATCATTTATTCATCAGCCTACTGGCTGATAACAACATTTCCAATAATTCTTTGAAACAAAAGAATTAGCACAAAAAAAAAAAAAAAATATTTTGAGTTGTAATGTCCTTCTTGTTAATAAATATTGCTAATTATGTGTCATAACTTAACTGATAATCAGTTGATGCTATTAAGCTACTGTAGAAGACTAACATCTGAAAGCTTAATCTGCTGAGTTATAGTTATTTGTGAAATATCATTAAAAAAATATTAATTTCAAGATGGCATTTATCATAAACCAGGCAAGTTATTTCCCCCCTTTCTTTCTTTTTTATTTCTTACCAAAAACAACACCTGAGATACTACATTTATGAGGTACTGATTTTTAACATAACCGGGGCCCATGTCCACTGCTTGTGCATAGGGCCCAGAATTTGGTGCTACGCCCCTGGCTGTAACTGCGCTTTTGAAATTTTTCAAAAACAAGTTGGGAAATATGCATATTCCGACAGAGGAAAAAAGTCACAGAACTGCACCAGAAAGATCTCCTGACAATAATACATTTAGATCAGTGTCTCCTCTTGCCTTTTACTGCCCTAATCCACCATATTCCATCGAACCCACCGCCATACTAAATGCAAAAAAGGCCCTCCCAGTGGAAGGATGTATTTTAGGTCAACTACGTACATCGCCATCTGTTCTCCTCCATGACTCAAAACAGGAGTGATAGAAGGAGATGGGGGAAAAGCAAATGGTGGAGAGGAGAAAGGTATAAGATGGAGGGAGGAGGCGCTGTGTTTTGGGAGTGCAGGGCAGGTGGTGGTGAGAGAGGAGCAAGCGAGAGAGGCCGGTGTGGAGTTGTAACTCGGTAGGGGAATTCTCCATCGTGACTCGGAGGAAGGCATTTATCATCCTCCAGACCCTCTCCCTGCCTTTTGAGTGAAACCTAATTGACACAGAGGACGGTGAAAATCCCACAACATACTCCTGAGCATGTTGCCGAAACGGTTCAGGGACTGAGGCGGGGGACGTGCGCTGTGTAAAACTGTGGTAAAACGAAGCCGTTATGCAGTTAATGATACAAAACACCTCTAGTCGAGGCCCGGATTTGCTTAAAGCAGATGCAAAGTAAAAGCACATGAGAAAGAGACAAAAGTCTCATCGGAGATGCTAAGCAGCTCAAATGTAGATGAGAGTAGACGGCTGCAGTTAGGGAACGAATCAAAAAGAATTGTCAAATCAAACAATCCTCACAATCTACACATGGAAAGAAAAACAATAGCAGTTAGCAATAACAATTTATATTCTGCAATTTTGACATGAAGATCAATGAGTAATCCAGTGCACATTCTGTAAATAAATCTTTTGAATGCAATGTTTGTTTAAAAAACAAACATATGTCAGAAATTGGATTAAAACTGTTCATACATTATTTGTACATGCACTTTAAAAGTTCAATTTCAGCCTGACTACTTTTTATATTTTGTATTAATATAAACAAAGTAATGTGTAAACATTTAAAGAGAGGAAAGAAAAAAAATTGAGTCAAAAATTCTGAAAGTTAAAAAGTATGCATCCACTGTAAAAAAAAAACAAAGTGTAATTTTAATTGTGAAACCTTGTAAAAATGACAGTTAATAGGTTAACAGTAAATGACCATACTATATACAGTACAGAGAAAAACTGTAAAACTAATCAGACATTTCATGTAATTTTACAGTAAATTGCTGTTCACTGTACAGTCTTTATGAATAAATAGAACAAATCGATGTATAATTTACAGTCAAAAACTGTAAAATGATATTTCTTTATTTGGTTTACCACCATTATTATGGTGTTTGTCAGTATATTGAAGGAAAAAAATTATTTTAATAGCAGTGTGAGTTGTTGAATTTACTGGTTTACATTCAAATTTACTGTAAAATACTGTAAAAATTGACAGATTTTGTTCATAAATGTGTTTACAGCTTTTCTGTATTTTTTACAAAATTATTCTGGCAACCACAGCTGCATTTTTGTTTTTGGTAAAAACTAGAGAATTATTATAATAAACAACAGTATAGTTTATATTGACACTTAGATTTACAGTCTTTTTATAAAACCAACAGTAATGATCTGCACTTAAGCTTTTTTTTTTTTTAATCACTCTTTAGAGATAATCATAATAATTCATTCATTTTATAGGTATTACTGTATTCTGACAATTGTTATGTTTAAAGTAAAAAGTTTAATGTATAATTACAAAAATTTTGACCGTTGTTTTCTGGTTTTTAACAGACGTTTTCTGGTGCCTCTGCTGCCAAAAAAGCAAAAAAATTTTGAAAGATTTTTAGTTTTGTTTTTGTTTACAGTGCGTACTATAATGTTATACTGAAACTATTATTAAAACAATGTAAACCCCATTAGATAACCTATAAAAGAAAAAAAACATAGGCACTCAGAATAACATCAAAAATTGTGGTTGCAATTAGAAAATGATTGTGCAGCCCTAGTAACGATGAATGAAGCTCTAACAGAAGTCACAAACTATGCAGCGTTCTGCTGGTAATCGGTGAATTTTGGGACAATAAAGATCTCCTGTGAAATTTCAATGAACAACATTAGGGTGACCACACCTTGAGTCATATCCCATCACGCTTATAGGAACTTCACAGCAAGTCGAATAGTGTTTCTAACCAGCATGCACCTGGCAGTGATCAGTAATCACGTAGTTTACTAATCTCAAACAAGCTCATTTTCAGGTCCATCTGATGTGCAATGACTGCCATGAGCACAGCAGGACAAACTCCACTCCGAGAGCCCGTTCTCGGATCAACGACATTCTCAGGGTCACAGGGAGCAGGAAAACCAGAGACTGAGAAGTTTCTGGATGATTTGAGAGAAGAGACAAACAAAAGGACACAGAGAGAGAGCAAGAGAGAGGGAGAAAGATGTTTAGAGCTTCTGGAAACAGTTCAAGTCATTCTCATGTATGAGAGGCGTCCAGAGGGACTGTTGTGTGGGCCTTGGCAACAGTGGTTCCCCCGGATCGGCAGGTGGGTCTCTATGGGTAATGCACTCAAAAACCATATTGTTTTCTTGTCTTTTCGAGGGTGCGTTGCGGAAAAAGTTTCAAATTCGAAGGCCACTTCATTCATGATTTATGTCACATTTGATGCTAGTTTAATATCAAATACAAATACATCTTGCACTAGTACGGTGTAAAACCATCTCCAGCCGAAAAGGAAATGTGGAGCAGGGGTTGGTAGGGGTCACAGGTCTGGGGAATTGAGAGCCTGCGGCCTAGTTGACAGGGGAAAATATTTTGTAATCTCCAGGGTGCAGGTCGTTCAAATTCAGCACTGGTTTTGCTTTACTCCCAGGACAAGAATTTGGCTTCGATTTCAATAGCTTTTCCAGATGTTCATTTTGCAATTTTTTTTTTTTTACTCTTTTCCCCTTTTTTCCAATGCAGTCCATTTTGAATTTTTGAATACCACAATTAACATTCATAAATCACGTCAGGGACACTTCCCCTTCAATCACAGGGGAATATTATGGGAAGGTACGATAACTCACAGCAAAGTGAAGGCTTATGAAAAATCCCATGAAAAAGTGCCGTGATTTGGCCAAACAATACATTACAGATAAGAATTATTATTGATTGGTTAACTTGGAAAGACAAACCCATGTTAATCATCCAAAAACACTCTGACTGAACTCAAAACAAATACAAACCACAGAAACACCTCGAACGTCAACGTGAAAAAGTCGCTTTCTGATTAAAACTCATAAGGAAGGAAATTAAACAGTACATTGACGTATACCCAACGCACTTTGTTTCAATATTTGTCTCAACACAAGCGCTGTCACGCATGGATGGAGGCAGAGGAACAGGAGGGGAACATGAGACCTCGGGGAGCGCAGCACACGACCCTGAGATGACCCTGACATAACCGTGGTGAGTGAGAGACAGAACGCAGAGTCTCAGAACACACTTACAGGTCAGCCGCTAACACAGCGCAAACAATCATTCAACCCCACGGCTTTCTCTGCGACTTCTCTCTCTCTCCCTGCCCTTTTCCTCCTTTTCTTTTTTGCTGCTGTCTTCTGGGGTTCCATGTTGTCAGCACCAGGAGTTTCTACCAGGTAATTGATGGGTGTAGAAAAAATATGTTCTAATTTCTCCCCTCCTTGTTTCTGTTGACAGTAACTCATAAGCATTCTACATTCATACTCACAACAATTAGACATCCATCTTGTCCTTTCTTTCTTCTGTTTTTCTTTTTTTTTTAATTCTACTTGTAAATCAGAGACAAAAAACAGCTGCTGAAACAAATCTGTTTAAACATATGTGAACAACTATGTTAAACACTAATTGGGTTATATTTGGATTTTTAACACAAATATTTTTATAGTCAGTAATATCTTATTAACTGTTCATTTGAAATATTGCATGAAATTGTGATTGTGTACGTTAACATTAATTAATGAATTAGGTAATGTTATATTCACCTTTGCAACATTTAAAAAACTGAACACGTGTTTTAGATGTACAGATCATTTTTAATAATGTTTTAACATACCTTATACTACGGGCCGTTGAATGCTTGAATCTGATTGGCTGACGAACGTTCTGAGGTGTGCAATTATTTTCAGGGAAACGCACAGCG
>JAUMHQ010000019.1:1862347-1873316 GCA_032361165.1 Enteromius paludinosus | reverse complement strand
TTGTGAACTCGCGCTTTGGAGACGCAAACGCCGAATACGCATGCGCGCGAACGCCGGAAGTGATCTGTTGTGAATAGCGTTTGCGTATCCTACGCTAAAGCGCGAGCTCGAGATGGTTTTGACATGGTTGTCTGTTTATTTATGTTACTAATTATGTTTTTACTACTTTTCTGGGCCTTGAACATGTTGGTTGCGATGGGTCAGAAAGGTCTTGGGTTTCAACAAAAATATTTTGTGTTCTGAAGATAAACTTTCACGTGTTTTGTTTTCTTACATCCAAAACAAGCTTTTTGGTAGAACATACCACGAAAAACATACCAAAATCTCAGACTGTGCAAGGACTTTAAGCCCCAACACCCTGTAGATTTATGTTTCAATCGTTGTTTTTTGTTTTTTTTGTCAAAGGTCAAACAAGACTTTTTTGAGCTTCTGTCAGATTATCATGTTGATGGTCAGCAGCGCTGGAGCAAAGTGAAGGAAAAGATGGAGACTGACCCTCGTTACAAGGCTGTGGAAACCTCTGCAGCTCGTGAAGAACTATTTAAGAACTACGTGGAGCGTCTTGCCAAGGTTAGGAAAGTTACTTCACTTCCCACTATACATGGTGCCAAATACATTTTGGAAATGCATGAAAATATAGTCTTTTTAGATATAATAAAAACTTTTACATAACTGATAATAGACAAATGTAAAGAAAAACATGTATTGACAACTTGCTCTTTTTTTTTGTTCTATGAACTTAATGCTCCTGCAGAATCCAAACTCTGAGAAAGAGAAGGAGCTAGAGAAACAGGCCCGCATAGAGGCCAGTCTAAGGGAAAGAGAGCGCATGGTGCAGAGATTTCGCTCGGAGCAGACCAAAGAGATTGACCGCGAGAGAGAACAGCACAAGAGGGAGGAGGCCGTCCAGAATTTTAAAGCGCTCATGTCTGATATGGTAATAGACATGTTTCAGCATGACTTTGTCATGTCAGATTAAATATCTCAGTTTGTAGGCTTAATCTTAAATCTTAACAATGTAAAATCTTCTTAAAAAAAAATTTTCCGCATGTGGCAGGTAAAGTCATCGGATGCAAACTGGTCGGAGACACGTCGGAACCTGAGGAAGGATCACCGCTGGGAGACATCCTCACTGTTGGAGAGGGATGAGAAAGAGAGGCTCTTTAACGAGCACATTGAGGCTCTCGCAAAGAAGAAAAAGGAGCAATTTCGCCAACTTTTGGACGAGACCATCTCAGTACGTTGTGCCCTGATGCCATTACCAGTGTTACTCTGTTGTCAGTTAATCTGTTGTTAATCTAAAATGTTTTCCTCTACATCAGATCAATTTGATGACATCTTGGAAGGAAGTGAAGAAACTTATTAAAGAAGATCCAAGATGCATTAAGTTTTCCAGCAGTGACCGCGTAAGGCCCGTCTTTGCCTCTTGATCAATTTTTCAAAAACAAGAATGTATTGTCCTCTTGTCAAAGCTATATCTTTGTCAAAGCTATAAAGTACGTATGTTCCTGCTGTTCACATTTTCAACATAGAAAAGACAGAGGGAGTTTGGTGATTACATCAAAGACAAGTACATCACAGCCAAAGCAGACTTCCGAACTCTTCTGAAAGAAACCAAGTTCATCACCTACAAGTGAGAAGCTTCAAATCTGTGATTGCAATATTCTAGATTCTAATTGTACTCCATATAAAAATTATTTAGATAAAACGGCAACAGCAAAACACCTGTCCTGTTAATATAGTTCTTCTGACTTCGTGCCCTTTTTTGTCTCTCCAGATCACGCAAGTTGATGCAGGAGTCAGAACAGCACTTGTCGGATATAGAGAAGATCTTGCAAAAGGATAAAAGGTATCTTGTTCTGGACTGTATGTCAGAAGAAAGGCACAAACTCCTCATGGCATATGTGGAGGAGCTGGATCGCAGGGGACCACCTCCACCACCTACTGCCTTTGAACCGGCTCGACGCTCCACTAAGTAACCCACACCAATATATTTTCCACTCCTTGAGCCCACACTACCACCTTTCACATTATAGACTCGCAGAAATGATAAATCACTCCAGCTCAAAGGTTTAACTTGACAAACCTTTCAAAGTGATTGGTATATACCCACTTTCCCACTAATCTCATGCCACAATAAAATTGTGGGTTAATGACCAATTAAATCATTAAATAAGACAGTATTTGGACCAACTGGAAGGGTTTTTTATGATGCGTTTCTTGGTCATCTCCATAAGAAGACCATACTTTTTTTTTTTTTTATCTTCTTACACCAACTCTTTATCCGTCCATTCAAGGGTTAAAGCCACATTAGATGCTCATTAGTGATTGTAGAGAGTCTGTCAAGTGTTTGGGTAATTGTCCTGAACATCATCTGGAGGTATGACCACCTGGTGCCTGCTGTCCTTTTTTTTATTTTTTATTTTGCTCTAGCCTCTTCAATCTCAAATTGTGAACATCAATTCCGTTTTACGTGTCCCATTTTTTGCTCCAAACTGTGATTTGCTGAAATTGGGAGAACCTCCCAGTTTTGTGAACATTTTTGGTGACTTTAGTCACCCACAGGGATATTCAAGAATTCTGAAAGCCTCTCTTGTTTATATGTAATTTTAACCGACTGTTGGGTTAACATGCAAGATGTTTCTAGATGATGAATATATATGGATATGTATTCATTAGTTTGTTTACAATGTGTTACGACTGACCGTATGAACACTGGCAGTTGGCCATGTCAACTGGTCTTACGGTTTAATTTAAATGTCCAGATGTTTCTTAAAAAAAAATCTTGTTTTTTGCTTTATGTACAGTGGAAGTTGAATAAAAGCAACCTTTTTTAACTTCTGTGACTGGATTTTACATGTTGCCGTTGTGTGCAGTATGTGAAAACCGCTCAAAGCAGACCACAAAAACAACACGACTTTGCAGGTTATAAATATATTACATTTATTTTACACTCTTTCATTCCCTAAATACTTATTCATAGCATATTCATTCTGTAGACATTTCCATTTTAGTCTTAATGTGTAAACACTTCCATAATAAAACGGGGCAGATTGCAGATATCAATAAGAGTTCAACATATATTTTTTAACAATACCATAGGCAGGAGAGAGCTATCCACAGCTTTTCTGCATTTTTATTGTCTTAGTGGACCTGTACACACAAGACATCACCACACACTGGTTTCTGGAAATTGCTACCCATTTTAATATATAATACATTTTTAACAACATAATCCAATACAAATAATACAACCATTTCAAAATACTCAAAGATCATATCAAGCCAGTTTGATCATTTTTATCTTGTTCAGAAAGTAAACACAAAAACAAATAAATTAAGACCAAGTCCAGGTGAGGTCTGATCTGTTGTTTGCTCCCCCCCAATGCTTTTGTGTTGATAATGTTAAAGAACAGGGATTCTCACTTTATTACTGTTTTTCTTCCTTGGGGTCCTGATGCTCCCAGGGCACAGGATCATTTTCATGTGTCTGGGAGCCAGTCTCCCTCTCTTGCCAGAACTGCTCTACATCTTGCAGTACTATTCCATCCTTGTTGGTCGGGCTCTCCTGCTGTCCTCCACTCTGGTCCGGTTGTTTCTCAGGCTTTTGCTCCTCTGTTCGTCCAGGCTGATGTGGAGGGAGGTGGGCTGACCTTTCGGGTCTTGGGGTGGGTGACTTTGGGGCCGTTGGGGTGTGTGGTCCTGGCTTGTGTTGTTTTGGCAGTTGTTTGCGGAGGGTGAGCCTTCGCCACAAGTCAATGTAACCTTCCCTAAACTCCTCGGAGAGGGCGAGAACGATGAGAGGGTTGACAAGAGAAATGGAGAACATGAGGAGCTGGGCGGAGAGAGTAAAGAGGACCGGAGGGAAGGCACCATCAGTCTCAAGGGCGTGCCGCATCCAAACCCAGGACACCCATTGCGGGAGCCACATGGTGGCCATGGCCACCGTCAGGCTGAACAGCATCAGGGTGAGTTTACGAGACCGGATCTGCGTCCGTAGGTTCTGGGTCTTGCTGGACCTGCGCTGGCATCGTCCATATGCTTTCCAAAAATAAAGCAGGGCGAAACTCAAAGGCGTGCAGTAGGCCAGGAGAGGGTACGCCTTGACGTACACAGACATGAAATCATGTGCATCGACTGGCACTGCTTGAACACAAATCATTTCACTTCCTTCTCTTTGCAGGGTGGAAAAAAGCCACTGGGGAATGGGGACCACACAAGCCAAGAGCCAAGTAAAGAGAAGGACTACCAGCATAGTCTTCAAACGGATGCTTACCTGCTTGGTGGGGTTGCTGACGTACCTGTTGCAAGCTTTGGCCATGATGGCCACGGTAAAGCTCTTTGCAGCCATACATGAGTGCAAGAACCAGTCACAGGTCTTACAGACAAACAATCCCAGTGTCCAGCTGGCACGGGAATAAGCAGTGGCTTTAAAGGGAACAGCAAATGCCAGGACCAGACCATCAGCTAGCATGAGGTTGAGGATGAGTGCGTTGATCAACGACAGCTTACTTCTACGCGCGTTGGTGATCAGGACTCCCATAGCCGTTACATTCCCGGTGAAACCCAGGACGCAGATGACTCCCAGCACCACTGGAATCAAAACCCTCAGATCTCCGTGATCCAGGTGCTGAAATCCACTTCTCTCCAGGAAAGCGCGTCTATCCACGGAAGTGTTCCCTCCGCTGATGTTCATAGCAGGTAATTTATCCATTTCCGCTGTGATGGATTGGTAATTAAATAGAAAAAAGCGCAGAGAGAACCAAACTCTCTTTCTCTCATTCAAAGCTGCGTCTTTCCGCGAGTAAACTCCACGCGCTTGTGGAACTGATCAGTCCCCGCGCTCTCTTCCCGCGTTTGACTAGACGGCGCGAAAGCGGAGCGACTTTATAACCGACGTTTTGATTGACAGCTGCCGTCCCCAGCTGACGGACAGCGTTTAATTTCGTCTGCCGCGACCCTCCCGAGGCCAATTAAAAGGATTTCGGATAATAAGCACTGACTGCTACACACTACACTTATTGCTTCTATTGTCACTGGAAATTATGGATTTTTTATTTCCTGCAGAGGACAAAGGCTTCATGATTGCAAATGGAAATATGCAGGAGTAGAAATGTGAGTGAATTTTTATTAGACATTTTACCTCAGGAGAAAAGACGTTTTCCCTGAGCTAAAATAATGTCGCTGTTATTTAATGTGTTGTAAACACTTTATAAGAAGTTATTTGCACTTTTTGTAATGTTTCCAATATTTAAATAGACGATAGTTTTAATAGTCTTTTTTTTCCATCTAATGTTAGGCATGTTGTCTATTTGAATTGAAGTATAAACACCTGCAAGCCACAAAAATAGTAAAAAAAAAAGTTACTAGGTTGTTGTTAACGGAAGTATTGTCAAACTCTGAGTGTGAATGGAGACTATAGGTAACTGAATGTTGGTGTCCACTTTTTCATCCAACAGCTAACTGTTATAGCAAAAATAGAATTGTACTGATTTTTTTTATTATATAGAATTCAGAGAATTAAAGACTAGTTCTAATTTAAAACAAGTTAGTGTTGACCTTTGACTTAAAACATTTCAAAGAAATGTATCGAGACTTGTATGGCAAGCCGTAATCCCCTGTATAGAAGTGTAATTCTATTTTTAACTATTCATATGCAAATTAACGAGTATACTATGAATGACACCATTCATAGCATTTTGAGTGGTTGTCAATATCAGAATCGTATTATTAATGAAAGTTATTACACCTGCTTCGGATGTCATCACGCGATTTGAATGGACTGATATCAGTCGTTTTCATCCCATTCATATGGGTCAGTAGGGGCCCATCTACTGGTAGGCTTAGAAGGCTGTTATCATCCATAGGACTACTGGGCGTGCGCACATCAATGGAACATTTTTTCCCCCTAACACTGTACGACAATAATACTGTTTTTCTATCATGGTAAAGGGTAAGTGTAAGGGTTGTGGTAGGTGTAGACGTTAAATAAACACAATCTAATCTCTAGAATAATTAATTTAAATAATTAATTAAAGGCCCCTACTGACCCAAATGAATGGGCTGATAACGACTGATATCAGCCCATTCAAATCAAATTCAAATTTTATTTGTAACGTTCATATACATACACGGTACGACATGAAGTGAAATGTATTGCAACAAATCGCGTGATAACATCGGCTCGTTATTTTTAGTGTTTTGCCTGTGCTTTAAACATTTCTATGGACTGAAGTGAACTTAAGTCATCAGTCCTTAATATTCTGCAGAGGATAAATCAAAAAGTGGGTGAGAAATTATTTAAATTAATGAGTAATATAAACGGTGTGTGTCTCTTGAACTGCCACACGAGGGCGCCATTGTTTAATTCAAGTTTAGTGAAAAAGAGCCAGACGGATCAGTTTTATTTCAACTTCATTTTCGTATCTTTTTATTTTCAACGAATTCCATTAAGCATAAAGACTGCATGGCAAATAACTGCATGTAGATACATTCTGAGCTATAAAACTTTGTTTCATTAAGAAGTTTTACATCTGAAGTTTCTTTTTTTTCTTCAGAAAAGAACATCACTGGTTCATTTGTACGTAAAATTCCCTGATATCATTTAACCTTCACGTCATGTATAGGCTACATCATGATACCGGTATTTCTGTCATCCTCAGGCCAAAGTGACATAACTGAACGATGACGTTTTAACAGTCTCAGACAAATGCAGCGGAAACAATGAAAATAGATGACATCTGATGGTTCATTTGATGGTACAGAACAGACATCTTCATTGGCTCATTATAGATGACATGTTGCATGCAATAATACTTTTCATCCAGCACGGCACTGAAGAAAACAAGAAAAAAAACCAGGGTATACTGTAAAGTTATGAGCATACTGAGATAAAGTGGAGAGTATAATGCAAAATTCAAGTACTTTAATTCTGTGTACTGAAAATCCATGTTACTGCAATTCTCTTCCCTTCTTACACAAACCTTTTTTTTTTACATTTCTTGTAAAAACAGTCACACTCACAACCCAAAAACCACCCTTCCGAAAACCTTCCCACCCTCCCCTGTCTGCCACCCGAGTACCCACATACGAAAAGAAGGCACCACAGCTTATTAATGGTTACATCAAAATAAGAGGACAACATGAAATGACAAAACATGACCAGTGGGGTTGACTTTTACTTCAGAGCTCCTTTCAAGACAAATAATCAGGTCGCAAGCGACTGTGATTCCATCCACAGATTGTTTGTTTCAACATTACAATCAGCGCAGATCACATTCTTAGTCTAGTACGAATCATTCAGACATTTTGGAGGAAGTTGCAGGGCATTATGTGTTTCAAAGGGAATGGAAATCCATTTAGTTTTTTTGTTTTTGTTTTTTTGTAAAGGCACCCCTTTGCTTCCGATGCCAGGTTGTCTGTGAAGGCCTGTGTTTTTACCTTATTAAAAATGTTTCATATCATTGCAGTGAAAATGCACATTTGTCCAGATTTACAGAGTCAGGTATTTCCTTCCAGCAGAGAAATGCATAAATACGATAAATAAACAAGTTCACAGAAGAGGAAATGCAGATGCTAAGTAGAGGAAGAGTGATTGTGCAAGGCAGGATGCTACTTGTTTTGTGAAAGTCTGCATCCTTGCACATGGCCAGCATCAAAGGTAACTTCCTGTTTCTCATCACACAAGACACCTTGCAATCTCCTGCTGAGCTGCAGCATTTTGTTCCTCTTTCTCTCTCTTTTCAGGTATGTGAGGAGGTGGTACAGTTGTGCTAGTTGACCTTATCCTGGAATATGTAAAGGTTATTGGTGGCTGCCACAGCGATGATGTTCTCAGAAGGATGCCAGGCAGTGTGGAGAATTTTCTTGCTAAAGTCCAGGCTGTCCACACTGATTTCATCTTTGCGACGCTTTCCGCCCACGCACACCTTGCGTGGTTTCAAAATCGCCCGAGGCTTGCTGTTCTCCCGGGATGCCTCCAGAGTCACGTCACGCTTCGTATTACGGTCGAACATTCGGAAGAAGTTGTTGTAAGAACCAGTCATGATCACACTGGAAACAGAACAAAGCAGAACATCAACAACATTCATTATTAAAGCACTATTTGGCTTTTAAATCATTGTGCATTGATTTATTATTCACAATTGGACCAGTACGTTTATTATAATAAATATATAATGCAGATGTGCAAAACACTGACCTGTCTGATCCATTCCAAACACATTCAAATTTGTCGAAGATGCAATCATTCTCGTACAGCGAGCACAGTTTACTTCTTAGGTAATCATGTACCTGGTGAGTAAAATGGGGATTGTTTGTTTTAGAAAATACCGGTTTTGTTATTTCTAATAATTCCTCTCTTTTTAGACATTGTGGTCCCTAAATAGTATTGAATAATTTGAAAAGTGTTGTCATATTTTCTAGTGCATTGGTGGGATGAAGTTAAGTATGACTAATTGAGAAACCAAAGATATCTGCGCAAGATATCAACCGTGATTGATGAGGTAAGTGCTGTTTATAATTCTGGACATGGGATGTTCTCATTACATGTGTAGTGAAATATTTATGGTCTGATTCCTGAAATCAAAAGATTATTAATTTATACATGTGTATGTGTGCTTTAAACTTTTCTTTGTCTTCCAAAATAGACAAGTATAATTAGCCCTTGAAACACAGGGATAAATCCTTAATACATTGTTAAATGCAGATAGTTTGCAATTAAATAACCTGATAGGTTTCCAGGGGTTTGCTCTCCATGTTAAGATCCCAGACCTTCACTGTCAGGTAGTCACGTGTCATCAGGTACCGCCCACTATGACTGAACTTTACATCAGAGATAGAGGAGATGATTTCAGAGAAAAAGGAGCGATTGCTTGGGTCTTCTGGCTCCTCGAAAACTAGAAGATAATAAGGTTAGAAAATAAGGTTAACACATGTCCTGTCCTAATCGAATATCCCATGAAAAGAAGTTAAATGGATGGCAAGTGTATTTTCATGTTTTAAATGCAATCATCTTTCCATAGAAAGTTTTCCTCAATCACTTTCACTGTTTGCTTCCTAACACATCATAAATCTGCCTGGCTCGCCAGGGAAATAATACACCTGTCATAGCAGAGAAACAGATATTTATCATCTACTATCGATTATCCTCTCACTGTTTTGTTGACTCAGTGGCGGATTATCCTATGATGTCTCTGCAGGCGTCTGAAAAAACACGGGTGGAGGGGGAGGAAACAGATCAATGTTTGCAGGGAAATTTGGGCACTGGTGGACTGCAGGTGTTTGTCATGAGCATGCCATTGTGTCACATTGTGAGCTTGTCCACCTGCAGTCTTGCTGGGTGTCATTTCAGATGGGGCTAATGAGTCCTCTGGGGAGAGATATGAGGGGCTACGGCCCTCCGTCTGCACTCCGCTGCTGCTTGGAGCCCTGCTGGGCTTGGTTAGCCTCCCCCGCCTGACACCGCAGATTGATTTTTAAGAATATTGTCTAGGATGCCTGGAAGATTTATTAGTGTGCGTAGATGGAAGGAGCAACACACACACGCACACACTTTCCAATGGAGAAGACATTGAGGAGGTCTTTCCTGAGGCAGACTGGCACATCCGCCTGCTGTGAGATCATGTACCACGGAAAAAATTGACAGATGTGTGTATAATTTAGGTCAGTGTGGTGCTGGAGATGCAAACCAAGGGGGCTAAAAACGAAGCCCTCACAGTTGTTACCCCCTCCAGCAAATCTGGCCTTTTAAAATTCAGCAGCAGTATGTAAATATCTATTCAACAGGATGTGAACACACAGACCAGTGAGCATGTGGATAAAATGAAGGAAATTACCAAATACTTTGATAAACTATAGGCACAGCTATCTGCCCTTGAGCATTGATTTTCATGCCAAGCTTAAATGTCAATGCATTCAATCTGATCATCAAATGCCCAAGTCTCCCAGCATAAACTGGAGACCAGAGCCTATGCTTACGCCTTAGGAAATGGAAATGTGTCAATTTGTGGTTATCAATTCAGCCATGTGCAGCCAAAAGAGATGCCACTGTATTCCACCCGTACAGGTTCATCAGTCTGCATTGTGTCCAATCCCCAAATGAAATTAGCCAGTTAAGCTCAGGGAGACACAGTCATATTAAAAATTAGCATAATCCTCACCTTCAATGCCCTCGCCCTAGGTGGAAGAGAGGCTAATCCCTGACATGGCATATGCAGTGGCTGTGCTCTCTAGAGACAACAGTGTTTCTGGAGCTGTACTGGCCCTTGAATTTGGACTCATTTAAATGGTCTAAAATATGCTAACAATTTTAAAGAAGCTTTATTAACGGTGTTTGCTAAGGCAAGCATTACTATTGCTATTACTGGGGCTTTGTTCAAATCCCTAATCCTAAAGTATTAAACGTTGATGCATAATAACTCGACCTATAGTATTTGTGCTAGAAACATGATTAAGTCAAGTCCTACAGTTTGGTGAGGAGATGCTGTAATATTACTTTTCTAAGCAATCAGCCTTTTGTTTCTTTCTGCTGCATTTCAGCAGATTATGACAATCAGGCTGAAACAACCAATAAAAAAAGATTATTTCTTATTAAACTCTTCCATACTAAAAGTTTTCTGAGCTAAGATATTCACATTCATGGTGTACGTACACGAATAAGTTCACTACCCTATTGAGAAGAGCAGCATATTCTGGATAGGTATGTTTTGATGCATGGCTGCTGGTTTGAGCTGGTCGTGTGTTGGTCCCAAGATGGTCCTGAGCATGAGCTAGTTGCTTAAGGCCAGCTTAGGACAAATTTATGACTAGCTAAGAACCAGCTCAAACCAGGAGCCATTCTGCGAAACATACCCAACCAGTTGATTTTCTATATCTATATATATCTATATATCTATATATATATTAGGGGTGGGCATAGATTAATTTTTTTAATCTAGATTAATCTAGATTAAAATGGCTCATTTGAAAT
>JAUMHQ010000019.1:1849199-1862247 GCA_032361165.1 Enteromius paludinosus | reverse complement strand
GCGATAAGAGTCTCGCGTTAACGCAGTGCGTTAACGCCGTTAACGGCCCACCACTAATATATATATATATATATATAGAAAAGACAATTTATTCCTGCGAGGAAGGCCGATTTCTTAATTTTTGTTTGCAGCCATTACTCCGGTCTTCAGTGTTCTTCAGAAATATTTCTAAGCTTTTAGAAAACACTTGATATTGCTTCTCAATATTTTTGTGAACATTTTATTTGTTTGGTATTCTTTTATAAAAATGCCAAACCCTTGAACGAACGTGTGTGTGGTAGTCTCATGTGGGCCTTTTTTTTTCCTTTGGACTTGCATTGACTTACATTTTGAGTGGTTGTCACAGAGCGCTGATGCCCTCATGTCACACAGCCGTATGGAGCCTTTACTGCTACTGTAGACAAAGGTGTTGCATTGGTGAGGGTGAAACTCTGCTGCCGTTATCACCTCCGTCAGCTCCTCCATGTTAGCTGGCTTAATGTCTACAATGTCTGAAAAAGCAGCTCAGGAAAACCCATTACCTTTTTCATTTTAGAAGTAACGCAATTAATGGGCCCACTACTGAAGGTAAACCTTCAAACACAAAAACAGCTTGCTCTCAAATGTAATGACATGAAAGGATACTGAAGCTTCTGTTTGTGATCTCCAGGTTCCACAGGTTGATCCTCAGGTCATCGGTGGACATAAAGGTTTCATAGTCACTGTTGACAGAGATAGAGTTGATGTGGTATGTGTGCGCATTGGAAAACACTCTCCGAGGTGTTGCCTCAACCATGAGGTCCATGGGCTGCAACACTGGCACCTGATAGAAGACGAGAGGAAAAACAGGTCAGAATCTGTTGAAACAATCACAACAGCCACAACACAGTCATCCTTTGTCCAAACGGACCCTCTTTTTGTTCATCAGCAAGAACTGGGACATGCATAATAAACCACAACTCTATTTAAAGAATGCTGAATTAAGCAGCAGGTCAGTACAGAGAGACAGTTTTGCTTATTTTTATATAACACCTTATTTTTAAATTAATTTAAAAGTATTTTCAGCCATCAAGTATGATATTCTGGACTTTAATGCAAACTAATGCCATTGACTGCATACATTAATTAACACAGAGAGGAAAACTGAGCTCCTCAAACCATATCATGGGGTCTTTAATAATTAGTAGAACTGATTAAAAATGCATGATTAACCTTTTTTTTTTTAGTTCTATATTTGGCACCTCACATCTAATTGGGGCTAATGACCATTATAATGGTGCTCGATGTGCGTTTGGCATTTTGTGGGCTGGGGACCATCCAGCGGGACACATTTTATAAAAGTCCACTGAACTACACTTCCTGCTGTGAGCTGCTGCCCAGAACAGCACCAATGCCCCACCCACAGGTCCTAATTGCAGTATGCAGATGAGGCCTGTTTAACTGACGCTGTTTAGAGGCAGCGCATGCCATTCCAAAAAGAGTGTCCCTCATTATCACATCACAGAAGCACCTCTGTCTTATGTGAGAGGCATTCAAATCAGTCCTCAGCTCTAAAACTACCTTTTAAGCTTTTAACACTATTGTAATGCTTCAGCTGCATTCAGATAACAAGTGTAAATGGCTCGGTGCTGGGGGATGACTGCAGTGAGCTTTTAAAGTTGAATATGTTTCAGTTTAGCTGTGCACGCTCAAGTGCACGCATTAGAATTTCATGTGCTGTTTGTTTATCATGCTGACAGTTTATGTCATCCTTTTATTAGTCTCAGCACAAGATAGCACACCCATGAACCACCCACAGTTTATTCACTGACCATCTGATGCCTTTTCACAAACATCTGATTTTATTTTCATCCAATGAATGGCTTTTAGTCAACTAGTCAATGGATTTGTCATATTGTCAACAACAGTTTTAAAGATAAGGCCTCTAGCAACAAGTAAATCTATTACGCTTTGTATAGATTGAACTCTATTTATTTATGTTTAAAGAAGTTTTAAGAACTTTTTGTATTTGATAGTGATTGAGTGAAAAAGACGTATGAATTACTTTTTTTTGTTTAACTGTGTTAGATTGTTTGTTGGACCCTTGCCTCCGGTTGAAAAATATTGCTTTAAAACAGCATAACATGTTAATACACTTTTAAAACTAAAGTTAGCTTTCACTGTGATTTTATAGAAGAGCAAATTTTTGACCATGGGAATCTGTCCTTCTCTTTACATATAAAATAACTGAAATCTAAGGAGGTTCTTCTGTTTCTAATATCTCTTGAGAGAAAATAACCTCCTGTGCCAAACTCAGCGGCCTCACATTAGTTCAAAGAGCAAACAGATCACACAGGAGGAAAGCAGAGAGCGAAAAACCATGGAATAGATAAGAAAACGCATTTATTATCTACCACTGAGACGAGAAGGGGGATGGGAGATTGGCGAACACCTTTGCTTTTAGATTTTATGGCACAGACAGCATCAAATATCACAAGAATCCATTTTGATTTGCTGTATTGTTATAAAAGGTCAGGTATCCGCTGGCTTTAAATGGCACACTGGTCACATCTTGTATCATGTCATCTCATAGACTGCAGAAACTAGACCACTGCAAACCTTAGGGGTAAAACTGCATACTGAGACAAGAGTAAAATCACAGTGCTGGCACTAGAGGCTGCCAGAACACATGACGTGTGTCTCATCTCTCCCCTCCTCCCTCACTACCGGAGCTCCACGATAAACCCGTCTCCGCATCTCCACCGCACATACATTTCACGGTCCAAATGGGATTGCCGCCCGCTCCGTGCCATCACCCCGGTGTCAGGCTAATCTTCTGCCCGGACAGACAATGGTGGAGGAGTGGAGTGCTTTAATCCATTAGGCCATGGAGCAGAAAACAGACACCGCACCAAACATTAATGGGTACTCGGAGTCGCGCCCTCTTTGTATCTGTATTCAATTTGAAGGGATGAGTGGAGAACGAGTGAGAAGGAGAGCAGAGGGAGGAATGATTGGGAGCCCCTTCACTGCACATTATCGTCTGTCTTTGTCCTTGCTGTTTGATTATGAATGAATGCCTTTTGGTCGCTGACAGCTCATCATTTGTCAGCACAGAGAATGAGATTTTCATGTGAGAATGCGAAAGAACAGCAGCAACTTCTCAAAGCATTAATGAGAACACGCACCAGCAGATTTATAATAAACCTCTGACTTCCAGGTATGAGATTGAAATAGATGTACTCCAGTGGAGGATGAAGTTTAACTGTCTGCCATTTCAGCTTCTTCAAAAAAGCAGATTTTTCCTAAAGCTAACTACATATTTCAGCATGCATTACTGTCAGATGAGCCAATAAAATGTTGACAAAACCTTGGAGGAACATGCAAAATCAGAAGAATTTAAATAATAAATTTTTATAAATAATAAAAACTGAAGCATGATTTAAAGGCTATTCATATTTTCTATAGTGTGACAATTTTCATGACAATTAAAGACATTCTCTTATTTTCTCATTAATAGGACACATATCATTCTTATTACTGTGATGCAAAGGAGAAAAAAAAAATATAAATTACTAATGTAATAATTATAAATCATTGTAGGTTTTTTTTCATTTATGCAGATTTAAATAAAAACATTATATACCCTAATGAGAATTTAATGAAAATTACAATTATGGTAATTAATTGTCATGAAAATAATGTCTCAAAGCAAAAATTATTAATGCTCTTAGATATAAGCTTCATTGACTTTATGCAAAATACAATGTTTTGTTCACTGTAACATAAAATATTTTATAATATTATATATATAAATATTTTTATATACATATAAAAAAGCTTGTCTTTTTATTGTGCATTTGCTTGCATGCTAACCCGTAATGTGGTGATTGTGGTCGGGTCTCTGATTCTTCCATCTTCATCCTTTAGGTTGTATCCCTCCGGTCTCTTATCCCTCTCACTGATCTTCCACAGTTTCACAGTTTTATCTGAAAATAAACAAGTACACACAGAGCAGCCTTAGTATACTATCTGGAAGGCAGCAAAGCATGATAAAAAGACAAATTGAGAGAAAGAAGGAAATAGAAGGTGGGCAGTGGGAAATTTTGCCGTCTGTGGGCCACAATCTGGCACACGGCTGGAAAAGATCCAGCACCAACAGAGAATGTAAAACGTAGCCATACCATCTGAACGTGGGGAGACGTATGATGTCATTGGAAGGCTTGACTGTTCCCTACTGCTTCAACAATCTTTTGTTAAAATTGCAGCAGCTATCACATATAAATAAAAGCTTACATTAAGAATGAGGTACTAGTTTGCGGTCAAACACATTTGTTACTCAGATTTTAGTTGGACCTCACTGGCTTTCAAAATATCGTCTCCACAGAAGAAAGTCAATCATACACGTTCGGAGCAACGTGAAGATGAGTAAGCTTTGCCTGCAACAGAGATCTCAAACATAGGCTCACCATTGGTGGAGAGCAGGAAGTAGGCAGCATTCTGCTGTGGCAGCCAGCGTATCTTATTGATCTTCTCCTCAATCTCTAAACTCTTCAGGTAGTCAAACTCCGGCTCGTGACTCTGAAACGTGCTGTAAACATTATATTCCCCACGTCTGTGAGGCTGGTTCTTGCTCTGTGGGCGAAAGGAGAGAAATGCCATCTTCTAAGTTAAGCTGTGTAACTCATTACTAGCATATGTTGTGTTAAGCTTGTATATAGCCACTATATGGGGAAAGATCTGTGGCAAAATAACTACATTGTTATTGGTAATGGAAAGCATAATCAAATTAGTCAAAAAAATATAATAAATGAACACGCAAGGGATAGAGGATGTGTAGAACTTGGTAAATAATGAGCACTGAGATCGATGCAAATCTGCAGAGCTTTCTGCCTGTGAATATCCCATGCTGATTCTGTTAACGGCTAATTGCAGGTTGCCTGGTCATGGTTGGACTATTACATTAATGCATTCGCAATCAATGGCAGACTGGAAATAAGGAAGTTTTCAAGTTGGGAACCATCAAAATCAATAACTGTGTAAACCACTCATGCAGTTAAATTAAACAGAGGAGTTCCTCTCTAGAGGGGGCTGTAAGAATCTACCAGTGTGTGTGAAGTAGTAGTGTTTAGGGTATTGCGCAGAAGAAAAGATATGCATGTGTGACTGTACTGGCTAACAGTATGTATTTTAGAAGAAGAAACTGAATTGAACAGAAAAATTCTGCTTAAGTGGTGTAGCTGTCTAAAATGTGTAATGTTACAGTGGTTCAGCAGTGACAGTTTTCCAATTACTTGCTACTTTTTCCACAGAGTAGCAGTGTTGCGTGACCAAACACCAAAACATTGAATTGCTCACAGCTTTAATAAATGGTTCTTTGTCTAATGTAGTATATTGGAAAGTTCAGTTTAGTTTGGTGAATCTGGATAATTTGGGGATTTTTAAGTAAATGATAAAGGATTTACCAATTTAAAACTTAAAAATACCATTTTAGGCCTCTTAAAGCTGAATATTTCTAGAGGATACAGGACACTTTATAATCATCTGTCACTAGCATTGTTTTTTAAATACCAGACTTGTCATGGTGCTTGTTTATATTTGCTCTTTTGTTGGTTTGATTGTGAGTTAGTTACTTAAAGCAATAGTTCACCCAAAAATGAAAATTACGGTATATTTTACTGACCTCTGACTCAATGTATGATGTAAAATTAATGGCTGCTGTGCACCAGCATTACAAAGCTTGGAAGAGCCAGGGTCAAAAATAAAAAAAACAACTCAAACTGTTCATCTGAAAGAATAAAGTCATTTACATCTAAGAGTGGGAGTGAGTAAAATATGCTGTAATAAAATTTTTTGGTGTACTATTGCTTTAATGTTACTAGTGCAGCTAACTTCTAAACTTCTCCCAAAACAGTGCTTTCTGTTCACCTGAAAAAAAGCTTCACGTCTGAGCATGTGCACCTGAGCTTTATAGAGACCTCACCTGTGTTACTATTGTGTGTCTATTGAAACCCTGTTAAAGGCCACAGGAAGTTGTGTTACAGGGTGTGCCGCTGTGGTTTGCCTCACACAGTAAGAAAAGCACAGATTTTATTGACTTGCTGTCTTGCTGTACGGCGCTCTTGTTTACAGGAATTAAATGCATATGAAAGATTTTGTGGTTTTATCTTACCTCTTGCTCCCTTTGGAAAACCACAACTCTTCCTCCCTTGTCTCCTGTGGCCAAGAGCTCTCCAGTAGAGTTGAACTCCACAGTAGAGATGATGTCAGCTGCAAAAGATCACAAGAGAGCCTTTATACATACAAGACTTACACTCTTTGCATAATGTACGGTCAGCTAGTCATTATTATTAAGTTGATCTTGTATCTCTCTAATGAGGTTTATTTGGAGGTTAATGGCTGTACATTATGCCACATATTACACGGCTACTGACTAAACACATAAATGGACATGAAATATTGATTTGAGTGTTAATTACACAAAGCACACATTTTGCATTAACATTCTATATCTCTAATCCCACCAAATACCTAATCTTAACAACAACTTTACTTACTTACTAAGCAGCAAATGAAAAACTATGTTTGCCATCACTGGCATCAATTCAAGATCAATTCTTTTTTGTTTGTTTGTTTCTTTACAAAGCTGTTATGACATGAGCATCCTGCCAAGCTTCATACATAGAAGGAAAAAAAGTCATACAGGTGAGTAATTGATTTTTCATTGAACAATTTCTTTAATTTTACATTGGAATAATGCCAGCATTAACTCATAGAACTGCTGCAGACTTTACTTATAACAAGATGTTGGGAATGTGTTGTATGAAGTATTCAGACAGGGCCATTGTAATCTACAATACCAGAATGCAATTAATACTAAGCTTTGTTTAATCTAGTAATCACAGCAGAATTAAAAGCTTCCTTAAGTGCATTTGTTTGTCAAACAACAAGTGATTTGCAGGAAAACAGCAATTAGTCCTCCATCTGCATGCTTATGTCAAAAGCGTGCACATGCTTATTATCTGTCTCTCTTAGCTGTCAATACGGATTGGAAGAAAGGTGTTCTAGTGCCCCACATTTGTGAGAAAATGGGTTAAAAGAGACTTAGGAAAAAGAACTGAACTTTTCGAGCAAACAAACACATAAATGATCCCTCAAAATCATTTTATGGTGTCACTGGATCAAACCAGAAGGCTGAAAATAGTCAGTGCACTAAAACAGATAAAGAGAGCAAGAGCTGAACAGCTCCGAATTCTCCGCCCCTCCAGAGAGAGCCGACGCTCCCCTCCTCCGACTACGATTCTCCTTCCATTCATTATCATCTGACACAGAAATACACAACATCCTTCACGTTCAACACTAAATCCACGGGATTCACCACCGAGGACAGAAACTGCCACAAAATTTACATACGACAGGATTAGCTCGAGACATCTAATAAATCAGACTAGAAAGACTGATTATAACGCTGGTACGCAGAGAAAGAGAAGCAAATTCATCTATCAAAAAACAGAAAAGTCTTTCATCTTTTTCAGGCGTACAATCACAAATTACCAATAGGGATCAAAACAACACGAACGTTGTGATTGATTCTATTCATGCAAATCTTTCTGAACCTCTAAATTGTAGTCTAATTGCGTCTGTAGGAGGGTTTCCTACCTTTAAGACATCGTCTTTTATCTTCCTCAAAAAGATGCATTTGTTTGAATGGTGGTGAGCTCAAAACTAGATCACATTGCCTGATTATTCTGTGTTGCTCTGCTTACAGTAGAAATCAACAGACGTGCTTTCGTAGATCTTGTGTCTTTAGTGGAATCCGCTTATGAAAGACGGAGGGGTTGCGATGTAACAAGTAGGAAAGCGTGCTTCATATTTTTTCTTTTTTCTTTTGAGAACCCACACACCCTCAATGGATTTATTGCTTGCTGAATTGAAAACGGGAGGAAATGGTTGCCATGGAGATTCCTTCCATTACTCTAGCGCTACATTTGACTGAAAGACTTTTGCTGCGTATGTAAACAGCCTGATCTCGTGGTTTACAGCGTCTGATGCCGGTCAATGGCACAGTGGGGAAGAGAAAAAGCAGGCTATTTTTGAACATTGTACTGGAATATGGTCACAAATAGCTGAGGAACAAGATGATTTGTTCACAGCAGCACATTCATTCCTACTGTACATTGTGATGCTTTTTGTTTACCCTTGCTAATGTAATTCTAGTGTAATTTTTAGGTTTTTGAAACAACATGATGGTGAATAATTAATCAAATATTTTTATTTTTATTTTTGGGTAAACTGTCCCTTTAAAGTCTAGTATAATGAACAGAGGCATAGAAAATTAGACATAAGAAGAAATGTAGCTGTCCTCCTGAAGTACAATAGTGGGAGGATTTGGACTTGGGGGTCCTGTTATTTTACAGATATGTTACTAAATTATTGCTGCATTGTCCAATAGTTGGCATAAAGATCTGTCATTCCCTTGCTAGACTAAAAAGCAGATTTTCAGTGTATAAGCCCATTGATCTGGACACTGTATTTCTTATCTTTGTGTGCACAGAACAAGACTATGAAACCCCCTGCTTCTTGAGGGAGGGTGAGTTGCAGAATAAAGTAATTACAGTCAAGACCACACAGCACATTTGTTTACTGAATATGGTTCTGTTCTTCGTTTCTCAACAGTGAGCAGCTGTTAAAAAGAGTTGGATGTCACATAAGGTGATGATATAGGATTCAGCAGTTTTTCATCAATCGCTGAGATGCACCTGACCCGTAGACCCTCTGCTTGGCAATAACGCAGGCCTTTTCTCATTATAAACACATTAGCACACTGCAGTCTGAGACAGGGAGAAAACTGATGACAATGTTTTAATGAGTTTAATGAATGTTATTTCTCATTTTACACTCAAGGATAAGAAAGGGAAATGTGAGAGTGGGGTGGGGTGGGGGGTCCCATAATCAAAGCATCTGTTGACTCGGAAAGAAAGAGTGATTTTATAAAAGCAGTTTCAAGGCCCTGTAGTCCAGTGTTCCCTTGAGTGTTACTGTTTGACAAGGAAATATCCAGGAAAAGGGTAGTTCGCAGTTTTCTATCCCTGTTTGACTTACTTGTGACTCGAGAACAATAGGGGTGTGGGTGAATGTCACACACACAGACACACACACACAAAAGTTATTTTAGTGTAAGGATTTTTTGTAACATTATATTAAATAAAAAAAAAAAATCAATACCACGATTCTGTAAAAACACCACAAATAGCTCATTCTCATTACTCTGAAGCGAATCATGGTTTTACAGCTTTTAATGTATGCTTATTCATATTTAATTTGTTAATTGTATTTCAATTAATTTATGCTAATATAATAATATAATCAGCTTTTTTCAAACTTAATATATAATAGCCCAAAAATGTCTGGATGCATTCATAATCAGAATGTGTAAGAAAAATCTGGTCACACTTTATTTTAATGTCCAATTCCTACTATTAACAAAATATTATCTATGACTTTAGCCTTAATAAACCCCTACTTTGCTGCTTATTAATATTAAGCAAGGTAGTTGTTTAGGTATTGTGTAGAATCAGGGATGCATGCAGACTTTTATCAGTATATAATTACTAATAAACAGCCATTATGTCAATAATGCTAGTAAGTAATCGGTTAATAGTGAGAATTGGTCCCTATACTAAAGCGTTGCCGTGTTAATTGTACAAAGTAAAACAAATTAAAGCAGGCTTTTTTAAACCAAACATGATGCAGCCATGCTGTTGGTTTTGTGGGATTCAGAAGGAATCAGATTGCACGTATGACGTCCTACAGGTTAGTCATTTATTTTGAACGTCTTTATGCTTAGCTGCCTATGACAAATAAAGTGGGCAATGCATTGCAGAGTGCAGTCAATAAATCCTGCAGGCACCCATGTCTGCAACAGCAGGGTCAAAGGTCAGGGTCTCATATACCCAGAGTGCTTCTGGGAAAGAACGATCTCTTCTCGTGCTGTAATTTGTAGCCGCTCTCATTACTCACACGCCATAAAGTGGGTTACCGTGCCAACCTGTCTAATCCCAGCAGCCCTGGCAGCTCTTGAGCATGTATGATCATGGCTTCCCCAGCACAAAGGCATCATAGGAAATGCCAAGAATATAATGTTCAGAATGGCATGTTAGCATATACCCATACCAATTCAGCAGTCTGTATAATGTAATTGGTATTTAAAATCGGCCCCAATTTTTTTTTATGTTATTTTGACTAATTTAACTGCATATATACATATACTCACACATTTTCAGTATTTGTTTTTCACTCCACTCCAAAATTGTTACAAAAATAAACATAAAAAATTAATTAGATGTGAAATCTTGTAATCTTGCCAAATGTTTTTGCAGTGTAGCATATTGAAATGTTTAGCATAATACAATACAATATACAATGCTTGTTTCACACGCAGTTTTCAAGCTCTCTGCAGTATGTTAGTATTCCATTCTGATCACAGTTGGTGTGTAAGTCTAATATAGTCACACTTAGCTTATATTGATTTACAAATTGATTTTCCTTGCCTTCACAAAGGCAAAATGAGAATGAGATCAAGCTGATGCACCAGATCAAGACATTAAATGGTACTATGTAGTGATAAGGGACAGCAGGTCAGCAAAGATTTGGAGGAAAAACAAGTAGAATGCTTTTTGAAGTGTAGCCCTCACAAACAGTCAAGATCTCATTGAGGTTTCAGGGTAGCACAGTTGTCTGAAACATAAGAGAGAGGCTGGTTTGTGGAAAAGTAGGTCAGTCTGAGTCTGCTGAGCCAGTCTCAGGCTAAAGAACATCCAATCATTTCCAAAACACAAAACCAATGCTTGTTTTGAAGTTAAGCCAAAATGAAATGATTGTGTGTAAACCCCGTGTGGAAGCTTGTCTGCATGGAATCTGCAGTTATCACAGGACCTGATAGAGCACTGTGTTGTAGTGCACAGTTACGCTGTCTGTGAGATTAGAGTCCTTTTGCTGAGTTCAGCACCTTAAAGGATCAAACCGTAAAAGAAGATTACAGCTGCCTTAACGTATCTGTTCCCAGAAATGTTTTACATCTATTCGGAATGCTAGATTGCTTTGGTGAGCAAACCGTGTGTAACAACATTGTTTGGGACAGATTAAAGGGCTAAAATGAAAATTCTGGTTCGTTTAATCACCCACATATATGACTTTCTTATTATGAGATGATCATGCTGTCCTTTTCATAAAATAACATTTTATGGGGACAGACCTCAGACTCAAAAACCACCATGAAGTGTTTCACATATATGCAACAGATTGCAGAGAAAACATCTAAATTTCCTATGTATAAACAACAATGGAAAGGCTATATAGATAGATAGATAGATAGATAGATATATATAATTAATATTTTTCTCAGAAAGGTTTCATTAAATTTAAGTTAAAAATTTTAAAATGTTTCTTTTAAAACAATAAAAATTATACAGATCTCAAAAATTTTTAATGGTAACTGTGGATAAAAGCAAACTATGGATTTTTCTAATTATTATATCATAATTTTTTGTATTCACATATGGTATTTATTTATGATGCTTTTATGTAATTCTTTACTCTTACGATTTTCATTCACTTACATTTTTGCTTTGTGTAAAGAGAAAAACCACGCAAGATTGCTCTTCAGTAAGCAAGCCATGACAAGAATTTTCATTTTTGGATGCACTGTTCCTTTAAATGTCTTCTACACTGTACAACATACACACTGAACTTCCCCCACAAATTAAAGACTGCATGCGAGACCGCTCAAGTGTGCCCAGATCTGTCTTTATAATTACATTTTCATGGATCTGTGTCCAGAAAATTCCCCATATTCACTCTAAAAGCATTGCTGCCTTGTAATTTAGACACTAGATTAAACTGCTGGCCAAAAGCTATGGCGAATGATTCCAACAGGGTCCTGTTGTGATAACCATATACCGTACAGTCATAATAGTTTAAGTTTACTGTTTAATTCATATCAAAAAAGCGAACACAGACAGCTTTTGATGTTCCTTATTTTTTAATTGATATTGGTCGATGAATCTATACTTTACAGCCAGAACAGCAAACAAAACAACATGAGGTAGACAGCACCTGCTGTTTTGTTAACGTCTCTGGATTGTATCGATAGATGTCTCCAGTGTCTGGTGGTTTTAAAGGCAATGGAATAAAGACTTGCCTTTGGCCCGCTGCTGAATGATGCAGGTCTGGACCAATTTTAGCAGACACGGGTGTGATTTGAGCTGGTTATAATAAGCTTGACCACCTGCTGATCGACAACAATGTCAGTGACTCTCTGATACACACAGACATGGTGCTGCCTGCATCCAACCACAGCACAGAGAGAGAGACTGAGACCAAAAAAAAAGCTAATTAACCTTATTTCTTGGAAAAACGCCCTGTGGAAATGGGAGAGAGAGGTGGTGCAGGCCTTCAGGGAATGGGAAGGGAGGGTGAATATGTGTTGTGCATGTGTCTGAGAGAAAGAGCAGAGAGAAAGGGCGCATGTAGGGGGCTTAACTTCGAGAGGGAGAAACTGGTTTGAATTTCACACATCATTAACAAATACATAATTTAACTCCACATGTGGAGAACCGAAGCTGTAGGACACCACAGAGAACATAAGAAAAGAGACAGGCTGTGTGTGTTTATAGTACCTCATTTACATTTAGTGCATCCTATTGCCTGGATCCTAAAAATAGCTAAAATATAAAGATGGAAGTCTCACTAAGGCTGCATTTATTTGATCAAAAACACAATAAAAAGAGAATAAAATATTATGAAATGTTATGAATAGGGCTGTGACTCAATAAAAAAAATTAACCTAATTAATTAGAGGCTTTGTAATTAATTAATCGAAACGAATAGCATTTTAATCGCATATAATTATTAGACCTGAGAACAGTGAGAAGTAAGTTTTTTCATATGGATATTTAGTATACCATTGAATAATGATGATAATGCTGCGCAAAACCATCTTCATTATCAGCTCGTCAGTGAACAACGGTTGTGTTATATATACGGCTCAATGTGAAATCACGCACCTGATGGCATTTACCGCTGATTACAT
>JAUMHQ010000019.1:1836235-1849099 GCA_032361165.1 Enteromius paludinosus | reverse complement strand
TCAAATATAATAGGGCTTTACTTTTAGTTATTATTTAGGTAGCACATATATTCTGAATGCCTTTGGCAGAATTCAAAGGAGCCATTTTAATAAAAAAAATTAATCTATGCCCACCCCTAATATATATATATATATATATACTTTTGAAATGACTTGAACAGTGCTTTATTACATTTTCACAAACACAGCAGTTCTGATTGGAGTATATTTTGATACACTAAAGCGTATGCTGTGAGTCTGTGTATATGTGTGAGACAGCATGTTTCAGAGCACAAAAACAATGAAAATGTCTCAAGGCCCTAACAAAATCTTAACAAACCTCCTTGTGGGGAAGCACTGAAAAGGAAAAATACAGAGTAAATAACGTCTTCATTCTCTTCTAAAAATGCCACAGGTTTTATTTTAGGGTTGGGGTTAGTCTGCAGTAAATATAATTAGTGTAATTTATATAGCATAAGAACAATAGAAGTCTATGGGAAGCTTAGTTAGCCGAGCGTGTGTGTAGTGCTGAGTAAAGCAGCAGTGTGGGAAACCTCAAGTATCCCTCGGGTCACCACATCCCTGCTAACTCAAGCCTCATGCTCACGCTGGCATCAACGTGCTGTGTCACTCCCACTTGCTCTCTGTTTTCTTCTTTGTTTCTCTTTCTTTTTTGCAAGGCTCTAACTCTGTTTCTTAGCCATGTAATGTCACCACTTTGGCAAAGTTTTCCTGTGACAGCGTTTAACATGACAGTGAAAAGCTATAAAATAATCCTCACGCTTTTCAATTATTGTCAGTTTCCATCCTCGGGTCTTTACAAAAGAGAGAAAAAAAGTGACATCCGTCCTCACCTGGATGGCACAGTCAAATATAAAATCTCTCTGTGCTCCTGGAGCTGCTCTCTGTTACTGCTGTCAGCACAATCCAGCCCTCAGATTGTGGTTTACAGAGACAAGCAAACATAAATACATTGTCCAGACCAATGTGATTTTAGACAACAAAAATAAAGCCATGGGTTTTGTCCAGTGTTATTTCAGGGTGCAACCAACAATTGTACATTATTTGGTCTTTTTGTATTTGAATCACAGTTGTATTTAGTCTAAACACTTTGTGCTTTTTGGTCTGTGCAAGTCAAAATTGCATGTATTGTTCTTAATTTTCATGACATGGAATGAGTTTGAGTCCAGTCCTATCCAATGAGACCTCAACAATATATATTGTATGTAGCCTATACTATACGGTATAAGAAAATGTTTTAATTAGTATATTATAATATTATTAATTTATATTATACAAAATTATCTAGTCTCTATCTAGTTACATTATAGTATATAATATATATATATATAAATGTACACCACCATTTAAAGTTACAAGCCAGTATTTATTTGTCAAAAATATTATCATAAATATTTATCAAAAATACATTAAACACAGAAATGCTCTCTTCTATTTGAATTCATTTTAAAGTGTCATTTTTTTTTGTGATTACTCAATTTTTTGTCACATGAAAGAAATCTTTTTTCATTTTTCTTATTTTTCAACCATAATTTTCAGGATTCTATGTTAAGTAGACATTTCAAAAGAAAATAAACTCTGTTCAATTGTTGCTTTTGATAAATGAATACAAATTTGAATGAATAAAAGTATTAATATTAATATTTTTTTATTTGTTGACCCCAAACTTAGGGTTTGGGGTCAAGGTAGTAAGGTAGTGTGCATTGACACTAGTAAAAAAATGATGAATAGTCAAATATAATTGTATATAAATATACAGGTCTGACATTAGAAGGCTATTTCTTGAACTAAAAGTAAATCAACCAAAATCCTTCAAGCTGCTCTGGTGGGTTTAATATTTCACATTCCAGTGGAAGCGAAATGGCCTGTCAATACTTTTTTTTGATGACTGCTCTGTGTATCTCTGCTCCTCTGTTCATCCTGTTCCTCTCGCAGGGTCATGGCACTCATGCAGGGCTGCATAGTAATCAGATTCTCATTAAGGTTTGTCTCTTCTCTGCTGCCATAGCCTTCATCTCCAAGCCTCTCCATGTGCAAAACGGCCATCTCCCTTCATGGCCTCTGAGATCTTGCTCAATTCCCTCACTATCCCTCAGTTGGAGGTTTTCAGTGTTCTTATTGTTTCTCCTTTGTCTTTTCCTCCATCTGTTTTTCCGGGGTTTTCCTGTCTCCTTGTATCGGGGACTCACATGCACAGATGGTCTTTCCTCGTTACGATCACAGCTACATCTCGGCTGATCAGCCCAGCTTCCAGAGGCGTATGCTGAAGGTAGCATGTGTGCAAGGCATGTGCAGAGCAGACACTCCCCTCACTAGATCTTCATCTTCCTCGTTTTTAACCCATGTCATTTTGCGTGATTGCTTGTGTTTTGTTTGTGTGTCTCAATATTTACAATCAAATAACCTCATCCATGTGTGAAGGATCAGGGCATTGCATGCAACTTTACTGCTTCAGTGAATGAGGCTTATGCAGGGTGGATCTCACCAAAAAATATTATATTTGACCACGTAATCATAAAAAGAAATTGTTATAGCATTGTTTAAGATAATGAAATGTAATGAAAAATAATGTCACTATGCAAAAAATAATAATAATGATCCTGAAAATATTGTATAAAAAAAGAGATTCAGCCCTTTAGAGGTTTAAGGAAATCTTGCAGTGACAAAACAAATGTCATGAAACACTGAAATTTGGAGATTTCCCAAAATAATTACAGCAAGTAAAATAGTTCAATTTATTAAACAAATTCTGTTTTGTTTACAACTTTGAAAAATAATTGTATTATTTAAATATTTTAATTAATGTAGTATTATTATTATTCATTTAATGGGTTGGGATAATGAAGCTTAAAATATCATATTCCATTCACGTTTTCTAATATAAAAGATAATGTAACAAAATATACTCAAAGAGAATGTTATTTGTGCATGTGTTTTGCTTTGATCAATTAATTCTGTATCACGTCTATGTTTTCATCAGGGTGATCAAGGACAAGCTGGCCCACCTGGACCTCCAGGCCCTCCTGGAGCACCTGGTGCAAGAGGGCCCCCAGGAAACACAGGGAAGGACGGCCCCCGCGGCCCACCTGGAGAACAAGTAAGAAGATATGCTCATTATATAAGCTTTAGCTACAAATGCCACTAAATATTACGTCTGTTGCCAAGTAAGTAAAACTGAATATCTGTGATTGTGGCATAGATCTGCTCTTGTTCTATATTGTATTTTAGCCGTTTTTACAGTGTTGCACATTTTAACCAATCACGCACAATTTTGTTGAGCTCCGGGGCGTCGTAGTTGGGTGAAAAGCGGGACTAAATTACCAGGGCCCCAAGTGGGGGGAGGGCCCCTGAGGAGTGAAACTTTATTTTCCTTTTAAGGAATTTTAAGATCACAATAAATCTTGTTAACTAATATAAATGCTAATATTTTGGGTAAATGCATCAGTTGATTTCTGTATTGAATGTTGTCGAGCCATGGCCACTTCTTATGCATAGGGCCCAGAATTTGGTGCTACGCCCCTGGTTGAGCTTATGAATTTAACGGCCAATCAGAGGCATTCAGATGAAACTCATCAGTTTTCTTAACCGCGCACTGCTTTCTCTGACTGAATTTAAGACTTTTGCGAATTTTCTCATCATAAACAACAAAGAGCAAGAGACTCATTTCACAGTGTATACAGCTTCAGTGATGATAACAATATATTTTCTGAAAGTGCTTAAACTCACGATAGATCAAAGTTGGTGTTAATGTCCCATTCTGTATATAATTTATTGGCTGTTTGAGTAACCATGAAAAGGAAACGTTATGTAATTATCAATTTCGAATGTTTTTATTTAATTGTAATCACGTTCAATTCAAGTTCAGTCCCATTTAACATATTTTATAAGCCTACATGAAACCCATGCCTGGTTCTCACCTAAAAAGGCATTTATCATTTGGCTGTTTTTTGCCTTACCCTGGAGTGGGTTCACCCTCTGTCTATGAACACATTAATGTATATAATATTCTAAAATGTATGATACAACTACTAAAAGCATATAAAAATAAAATAAAAAGCATCTTATTTCAAATAACAAGTCAAATACTCACAGATCAGACTACATCAGATCCAGATTCAGACCAAGACAAATAAGTGTTTGCACAACCTCTCTGAAAGATCTTTACAGATCATACTAGCTAATTAGTTTAATAAATTATATGTGCATTCACTGTGGTCTGGAAAAAGAAGATGATTTCAACGGAAAAAAAGTAGTAGAAATGGTTGAATTTGTAAATTTCGCAAATAAAAACAAACAATTAACACATTGAATGAAATGTAAAAAGTTAAGTTAGAACGACTGAAACGGTATACTCTTGTAAAACATCCTGCAATAACCTTTTTTTTTATCTTTACAATGCTTAAATGTATAAAACGTAATGCATTAAATTACAAAATGACAAAGCAATTGTTAAACATATAATATTAGAGATTTTGATGACAGTTTGTTTAATGAACTAGATTAAATAAGGGAAAGCGTTTTTAAACGAATTATTTTAGGTCTGTCCAACAAGACTAAAACAAAACTACACAGCAAGATTAAAAAACTATTTAAACAGATGATGAACCCTAAATCTCAAAAGCCTGCTCTTCTAAATGTCCTTCATAATTTAACAACTAACACTAAATGTCTTTCTCTTTACTGAAAACCATCAAACTATACCTTATTTCAACATTTACTCTCCAAATGCAGTCCTATGCAAAGAGCTACAGATCTGCCGCCCAGTTCGTTACTGTATGTCAATAAAACTGATTTATGTATTCTTAGCTTAAACATTTTTACCATGTTAAAGCATACATGGAGTAAGCAAGTGATTGTAAGGCAACAACTACCAAGGGGCCACCCAACAGTTGTTGTTTTTTTTTTACCTAAGGGGCCCTAATTGTACAATTGGATTTATCATCTGAAGCTGTTTTTGTATTACAGCAGCCTGTAGTTTACAGCAGTTACAGGTTGTATTTTAAAGGTTAAAGGCATTAGCGTTGCTCCGCTCTGGCCTCCGTCATCTGACGGTTGTGTTTTGTTCAGCCAGAGGTAATGGAGAGTGAGAGGTTAGAGGGGAAAGGGGCAAATCCAGTTCATCATTCCCCCGGCAGGGAGTTTGTCTATGCCAGTGCACTGCAGCTCACCTAAAGCTAAACCAAATATAGATTTTAAGGCTCAAGACTCATCTGGTTTGGGTAAGACACGGCCACAGTGTGTTCTTGACAAGCTCTGATGTTCCTGAACGTCCCGAAAACAGATTTGGCAGGAATCCATGTTCAGGGTTAGTTTTCCCACCATTTCTCTCCTTAGGTCGCTTAATAATTAAGTTCATCCTTTCTAGTTTCTTATCATGAAGGCAGCATAATTTGGACTAAAAGTGAACTTATTCCACTCAAACTGGGCTGGTTCTCACTATCAGGTTTGTCAAAAAAAAAAGCCATTTGCAATACCAAAAAGGATTCTTGCATAGCAGCAGGTTATGGGAGCCAGGACTTACTCTCTTTTGTGGAAGTCTGTAATGTCACTCTTATTAGACTTGGTTTCACAAGCCAAGGTTTTGACTATCAGCAGTAAATCTGCAGCATATTATAGCTTACTCTGGCCAAAAACCATTCATTCATATATGAAGAAGCCGTCTGACTGACATTTTAAATTACCGAACTCACTTTGCTTGATGTTACATGACATTTGGGGGTTTGGCAAACATATGGGGAATCATATTTACTCAGGATTATCTGCATCAAACTATAATTTCAAATATAAATGTGTGTCTATACACACATACAGTTCTACCATTCAAAAGATTGGGTTCAGTATTTATTTTCTGTGAAATTAATGCTTTTTACAGCGGGGATGTAATAATTTAAGTAAAAGTGACAGTAAAAGCATTCATTATGTTACAAAAGATTTCCATTTCAAATAAATGCGGTTCTTTGAACTTTGAAAATTATTTCAGACGGATGCATTAACTATGTCTAAATGACTATGTTTAGTCATATTTGGCTGTTCTAATTTGCATGTATACACAAGGGAGTTAACCAACAACTATTTTAGCATTTCAAACACTAAGTAACACATTTGTAAAAACCATATTATGAGTCTACACAAAATGTAGTAGACTAAAACAGCACACGCATGAGGAAGTTTATTGAGGAGCTTTTCATAGTAGTCCTGTGGATAACACAAAGAGACGAGATGTTCTGCTTTGTCGTCAAGCTTGTGTATAAAGAAATACTTAATGAAAGCTGAAATCTATGAAATTCTGCACCATGTTGTTCACAGATGTTTCCCTGACATAACAACTTACAAGCTAGTTATCTCCTATTGTTGTGTTTTTCACTGGCAAAACCACCTTGTTAAGACGCACAGCTTGAAGGAAGATGGGGAGAGCGAACAGTGCAGTGCTTCTGATTTTCCCAAGCGCTTTCTCTGGTTTTGTTCATTTTTGACAGGGAACAGAAAATTATGTCTCTCTGTATTGTGGCTGAATACCAGCTTTGAAGTCTGCTTGACATAAAATACTACATCTGAATAGATTGTGTGTGTATGCATATGTGCGCCATGTCTTCACTCATTCTGTTGATAATTTAGGTACAGAATGAGGACAAGAATATCGATTACACAATGAAAAACATTGCTTGACAAGTTTATATCGTAGTGCATTCACCGACCAAGCACATCCTCCAAAAGATGCATGCAGTTATATATGCTCTTTTTCTCTCTCTCGTGTGTTTGACAAAGACGCTCAAAACCTCTGTTATAAAATCATAAGAAACGCAGGATAACTTAGCATCAATGTGAGCAGGTGTTTGCTGTTGGTGGCTAATATTTGATGGCTTACGTTCAACCAAAATAAGCAAAGTTGTATATCACTGCTCTCTAGTGGTCAAATGACGGACCAGCCGTAAAATGCTCTGCATAAAAAATTACTAGGTAATTCATATTTTATAAAGCTGTCCTCACAGCTTGTTGGAAATGGATAAAGGGACAGTTCATATTTATCAAGTTAAATTTCTTAATAAGATAGGCTACAGCTAAATAAAAGTGGCACTGCTCCAGATATTAATCCCTCCCAAAATGAAGCTTTGTTGAAAATGGACTCACTCTCAGACCGTCAAAGATGGACATTTTTAAAAAGAAATTTAGCATTTCGTCACTTTCTCACAAATGGATCCTCTGTACTGAATGAGTGCGGTCAGAATGAGAGTTTAAACAGCTAATAAAAACATCACAATAATGCACAAATAATCCAGTCCATCAGTTATTGTTTTGTGAACTTAAAGACTGCGTGTTTTCTAGAAACAAATTCCTCATTAGGAAATTTTTAAGTGACCCTATTATGCCATTTTAAAGGTTGCTAATATTGTTTTATGAACAGGTTTACATGTATGCTGTCAAAAAACACTTTAGTTAGAATGTTAACCACTCATTCTTTGTAGATTCATCTTTCAGAGGGGCATATAAAACAAATTTACTCTCACAGGATACAGCGTCTTCTTCACATGATGTAATCCATGTCTAAATTGTACTGTTTGTGGGTGGGGCAAGTTGTTAGCAACGCAGAACGTGGGCGGACGTTATGCAGATATGTTACTTAGTGACGTGGATCCTTAACAGAAAAAAATTCAAATTGCTGACGACTCGTTTAGGCGAATGTGAGCCGACTCTTTTTTTGATAGACAATAACTTCATTTATCGTGCACTGTCAGCATCACAACTTTGCAGATAGTTTATGGTCACATACAGCTACATGACACACTGCATGAACGATTTGAAAAGGCATAATAGGGGTACTTTAACACTAAACCATCACTTTGGGCCAAAAACAAGTCCAGAATGCATAAAATGTTTCCTCCAGTGAAAAATGACATAGCCTTTTTGCCTCTCACATATTTATTTAGGTCTGTTTTAGACAGTTTTCACTCATGAACAGTGCTTAATCTGTGTATATACCTCTGTCCTGATTCATACAAGTCAACCTTTAAACTTGAGAAAGCAGCATTGTTGATAGAGGACTCATATTTTAGCTGGAAGCAACAATAAAATTGTTGCAATGGAATTTCTTCTTACAAACACAGAGCTTTTCACATCATGAACAAGGCATGAATTGCTGGACTGGAGTCATGTGGAACGCACCATAGAAATAAATGTGACTTGATTTGATGTTTAATGTGAAACTCATACCACAAACTAACCCAACAAGCCATTTAATGTTAATAATGATGCACTGCAACTGAAGGATAAGCACATGCCTTTGGTTATCCGGTCTCTTTTAAAAAGAAGAGCTCTGGCATCAGTCGAACACTGCCGTACATCTTGAAAGTTTGGTGTGTTAAAGTAACTCTGTAATACTTTCTGTCTCTCTGTAGGGTGCTCCTGGACAAGAAGGAATGGAGGTGAGTGTAAGCAGCACTGTTTCTGATCAACACGGTCATGGTTTTCATGGCTCACGTTATATCATTGTATGTTGCTTTCTTTCTCTGCAGGGACAAAGAGGTTTACCAGGAAAGCCGGTAAGTTTAAAACATATAAAATCTGTGTGCTCATCCTTGAGACCAAGATGTTTCTTGTTTTTTTAGGAAAATGTCTTGCTTTCGCAATTTTCTGAAAGACTAAATTCCTTCCTCTTGGCATAAATATGAACAGCATGTTTGAGTGTTTTGCCCTTTGTGCTAGTAAGTGCTTGCTGACTTCAGCTGTCCTTAAACACTGACGTCTGGTATGAGGTCTTGAATTAGTTTCTGCCTGTTTCACTGGAATGACTTCTAATGTGTAATATCAGTTTCATTTTAGGACATGTGTACGTTTGTGTGTGAGACTAAGATGAGAAACATACTGTATTCGAGTATGTTCTAGACATTGCTTTGCAATTGCATGGACCTGTTGTACAAAAAGAAATAGAAGATAAATGTAAGGCTTTTTATATGTGGCTGGAGGTGGTTTTGGTGATGGAGAGAGCTTTTACAATGGAAATTACCATGACCATATATATATATATATATATATATATATATATATGTAAATAATATATTTTATTATTTGCTCTACTTACTTACTTATACAGTATTGTAAACGATTCTTGTAAGCATGTGTTTCGTTTTTTAATATGATAACATAATATAATAATAAAACTAAAAGAAAACATTCATTACTTAAACTAAACTATATAAAATTAACAATATTTTATTTTACCTAATCAATGCACCATTTTTGTTTAGTTAAGATGATGATTTAAAATAATTAATATAACAATAAATTAAACCTGCAATAAATTGAAAACATAATAATTCATAAGATAAACCATATAAAATGTACAACAAAGTGACTAATACTTACAAAAAAAATCTGAAAAGATAAAATATAAAAAAAAAAAATAAATAAATAAATAAATATATATATATATATATATATACAGATCTGCCTCCATCCAATCAGTATTTAATTGTTTTACAGGGTGAAGTTGGTGATCAGGGTTACCCAGGACCACAGGGACCCTCAGGGCCAAAGGTCAGAGGTCATTCTTCCTCTGGTTTTGACAACAGAATATTGACAAATCTGTCATAAATATACTACTTTTAGTCTCACAGGTTCAATTTCATTCAATCTTCTGAGAATATTTTTGGGATTTGATCATGTGCTTGATTTCCCCATAGCCTCTGACCATTACTTAATCATTAGCAGGGTAATAAGAATGATTTCATAGAGTAATGGGCTTCATATGGACCTGACTGTTCTGTTCGAGCATCTTCTGCTGCAGTATTTCTCTCTCTGCGATCTGTTCTGTATTAATGTAAATGCTCTGTATATGTTTTGTAGGGCGAGCAGGGAGAGCCAGGTTCTCAGGGTGACCGAGGAACCGATGGTCTGCCAGGTTTGAAGGTGAGCGCTGGGTGAAGCTCTTTCTGTTATATATCATATACAGTGATTCCTACAAAATCAAGACTTGGGAAATGGGTAACCTCAGTGTTTTTGATTCTGTTGGTTTGATTTTGGTCTTTGTATTTCTCAGGGAGATAAGGGAGACGTTGGAGAACAAGGGCTCCAGGGCGAACCGGTGAGGAACGATGCATCATACGTTTATTAAAAGTTGATTTTTATGTGGCCTGTTTTCTTAGACTTTCATAACATGACTGCAAGACTTCCAAAGTCATTTGTTTTCAGTTATTAGCTGTACACAAAAAGTCAGTCTGCTTGAAACTATTTCTTATCTTATCATTTTATTGCACTTTCATAATCGAAAACATGCACTGGTTTGCAGTCTGCCTTTTAGAACAGAGTTAAACTAAATTAAATTAAACTATTATTTTAAAAATATTAATAATACACCTCATTTGCATATAGAAATACTGAAGTATTCTACAATTGGGATACAGTGTATAAAAATTGAGTGAACCTTTAAAAACATAAACTCAGATATAACCAAGCAACTGCAACAAATGTCCATTTTGCAAGCAATGCCAAGATCATACTGTAGGTTCAATTCTGAGGTGATGCATGAACTTATATCATGTGTATCTAGATTGCAATGTATGCTGCTTTGGATGAAATAAAAGCAGAGAAACACCTTTCACATCTGAGAATACTTACATATGTGTGATCAGTTTAGTAACAGTTGTTTTGTTCGTGGCAGGGCCACCCTGGTGAAAAAGGCACATCAGCCTCCGGTGACATCATTGACTTTAATGGCAAACTCTTAGATGCCTTTCAGGTGAGCCGTGGTTTTATTGATGATAATTGCTTACAAAATCTTTTTTTGCCCATCGGTCATCTGGATTCAGATGTTGCTGGTTAGACTTCTTGTAATGCAATTATGTAAACAACAGATGACTATAAACTCATTGTTATATTAAAACCAAATGCCATAATATGATCTGAAATATCAGTCAGGCTTGATTTTTTTTTCTGGCAGGCCATCAAAACCATCAGTGTTTCGGTAACTGTACTGTAGCATGAGTTGAATTATCCTTAACAAATACTCACTGTGTGTGCTTGTGAATTAAAACAAGTCATTATTGTTTCAGCATATAATGCTAATTTGAAATTATTCGATATGCATATTATAAACAAAGTCGGTGGCATGCATGCAACGTTATGTTGTAAAATGGTGTGAAGCAAACAATGAAATGTAAAAAGTTATTAAAAGTAAATATGCTTTAAAACACATACGGAGGCTTTGTGTAAAGTACCAAAACATATTAGATGAAATTAGATGCAGTTACTTGTAAATGTTGTTGTTCTTGTTCTGAGAATCTGGGTTGTTTAATGAATGCTTCTTGTGGTTTCATTTATAATGTCTGTTTATATGTTCTAGCCAATGCCATTCTTTGAAATTCTGTGTTTTGTCACATTGCAATTGAGAAATAGTATAGGAAAAATTAGGAATTTGATCATTTTGGACATTTGCAAGGCTGTGCGGTCATCTCTATCAACAGGATAATCAGTCTGAAATGTTTATCGTACCACAAAGTGTGACACTGAATATGGTGACAAGGAAAGGCAAAAATGTCAGGCGTAATTACGGTTTATATCAGTCTAAAGAACAGCAAAATTTCCCTCAAAGCATGCCATCAACATTGTGAAGTATCATTCAGGATGTTGTTTTCATACTCCAAAAGATTTCACATGAAGAATTATATTGGAACAACATTTCCTGCTTTATAGCAGTCGTAAAATGAGGTCTATCAGAGGTTTGTGGTTCTTAAAATGCAAAGTGGTTATGCAAAAAGACCATTTTAAAAGCTTTAATTATGTCCGTTTTGCTTGCTTCACTAACAGGGACCACCTGGCCCTCCTGGACCCCCGGGACCACCCGGAAAAGAAGGTTCAAAGGTGAATATCAAAATCTAATGAGTGGCTCAGTATGTGTGTTGTATGTAATGCCACACAAAGCTTGTGCTAGAACTAATTGATCTAATTAATAGTGTCAGGAAAAATATCAATTCTGAACTTCTGTGTGTTTTATTCATCCTAACAGGGTGAACTTGGTTTGCCCGGCCCTGCTGGGGTTGATGGCGAAAAGGTGATAATTGGTGCAACTCATTTAGAAGAATATCAGTTGTCTTATTGTTGTATTTGATACACACACACACACACACACACAACGTTTTGGAAGGACATGCACCTTTTTAGAACTGAGGTTTATGCAGATGAGTTGCTATTCAATATTTGGATTGATTTGATCCATCAGGGTGAAAAAGGAGACAACGGAGAGCCTGGTGAACTTGGAGAAAGGGGGGAGAAAGGAGAAATGGGCCTCTCTGGTCCTTCTGTAAGTATACATCTTCTAAATCTTCTTTTTTTTGTTGTCGTATTATCATGTATAATTTGAATCAAATCTGTTATAGGGAATGGATGGGCAGAAAGGAGAGAAAGGAGACTCTATACTAGAAGACAATCTGGTCAGTACAATTGCACACACATTTTGGAATTGATTTATTGATACAGTATTCTAAAATGAAGAATATAGCTTATCTTTAGCTGTGGTTTTATGACTGTCTACAGGTTCAGATGATTTCACAGCCTGGACCACCAGGGCCTCCAGGTCCACCGGGACCACCTGGATACATGGTGAGGCACATTTTAAATATGCATGATATTATGCTTTCAGTTCATTTGATAACTTAAACTGACCATACATTTTCCCTTGACTGAAGAGTGATGTCATCATTGAAATATTATAACAGGTATTTTTTGTTTTTTTTAGGGTCATCGTGGCTTGCCAGGCTCCAAAGTAGGTGTTTTTTTTTTTTCATTTTATTTTATGAAATTAAAGGGATAGTTCACCCAAAAATGAAAATTAGATGTTTATTTGCTTACCCCCAGGGCATCCAAGATGTAGGT
>JAUMHQ010000019.1:1785107-1796399 GCA_032361165.1 Enteromius paludinosus | reverse complement strand
TAACTTGATTGGTCCATAATAGTTTATCTTCTCATAGAGAGAGAAATCTTAGTAACTACAGCCACCAATAGCGAGTGGGGTAACAAACAGCCGCCACATCAGACTGCCTCTGATCTTTGATTGTGAGTACAGAACATATTATACTCTTTCAGAGATGACACCTTTACCCTCCCATGGTGCTGATTGGTCAGCCACCCTTATTACATCTGATTGGTTGATTATCCCCTCATTTGCATAGTTGGCTGTAGTCCAGCATCTCCTCATCCTCCCTGTGCATTACCTCATAAGCGCTGCTTGAGGAGTTGTACTCCATAATGTCTTAAGGCTTCCGTTTGTTCTGAAATGATTTAATTACTTATGATGACCTTGGTGGTCTACACCTGGCTCTTGGGCAGTGAAGCTTCCAATCACAGTTCTTGAGAACGTCACCTTTCCATCTACCCCATCTTCGCACACACATCCGGGCGTCAACTGTCACAACACCTTATTAAAAGCTTCCATAATTTACATTCATAAGAGCAGTGCATTAATTGCTTCCAGGATTTACATTCATGAGAATTGTCATCTTCCCAACGCACACTCATATTCAGACATGGGCCTCAACTACTACGCACACTCATACATTCAGGCATGGGCCTCAACTGATAGGCCTCAAGGCCTCAACTCTTGTAGCTCCTCATTGAGTATATCAATGGTTTACATTCTTTTGTTAGTATGATAATATCATTTCTATATTTGGTTACTAAAATTCACAATCACAGATGATTCGACTGCCCACAATATAAGCATAACCCCTGTGTCATCCATCAAAAACGTTCTTGAGGTGTTAGTCGGCGTTTGCCGAGTTGCATGGGTTCAAATGATGGTTCTGGAGGGCTAGTGAGCTCTGGCGGACGGGGGCTTATTGTTACAGTGCTAGGAGGGAGTTGGGCATAAGAGTTTACCAGGGGTGAACAACGGAGAGATAACAGGATTTATCGTTCCAGCCCGATTCAGTCGTCATAGCCTTTTCATTCCATCCACTCGCTGCCACCAGAGTTTGAAATCTGTCAAAATCTTAAATGCAAACCAAAGATCTTTGTTTGTGTATTTATATGTATGATTGCAGGCCCGGATTGGCTAATCGGGAGGACTTGGAGAATTCCCGGTGGGCCAGTCCGTTTTTTGGCGGCGACAAGGGCTGGTGTCCCTATATGTCACCATTTTATTTATTTATTTATTTAATTTATTTTTTACCATAGACTCACTCTTTTTATTCATTATTTTACAGCAGCTCCTCTCTTTTTATTTATTTTCTCGCAGCCCCATGAGCAGAATGCAGCCTGCAGGTTAATGATGATGTAATGACGCAAAGGTGGCCCTGAAAAGGCCAGAATAAAAAAAAAGAAAGCTCTAGAAACTGACATGGCCAAATGTAAAAAGCTGAGTACATTCTTCGTTAAAACCAGTGGCAGCGAGAGTACAACAAAACATGAAGACGATGAAACGGCCGGTGTTTTGCCGAATTTTGACCCCCTGCCAGATTATGACTCCGCTTGTATTGGTAGGTTTAGTGTTTGGTGTGAGGGAGGGGTTAGGATTAGGGGTGGGGTTAGGATTACTAATGATTTCAACGAGGGGAGTCATAATTCGGCAGGGAGTCAAAACTCGGCACAACACCGGTAAGTTAACGTTAAGCTAGTTAGGAGCAGTGCAAAACAACGATGTCTGCAAACCACCGTTCATGTTCATGTATCGAACTTTTTCTTGCACTGTTGCAACTCAGTGGGACAGACTAAAAATTCCTTGAAAAATACATGATAGTGTCATTAGAAAGTTTTATACAATTTATTTTCAGTCGTTATCAGCCCATTCATATGGGTCAGTAGGGGCCTGCTGCACCTACTGGTAAAACTTAAAATGAAATTTATTATTCTAGCGATTAGATTGTGTTTATTTAACGTCTACACCTATTTGTCGGCGATTTCGCAAAACCTGACGGCGAGGCAAAATCAGGGCAGATGTGAGCCTGACCGGCCGGTCACCGATCTGGGCCGAAAAAAAATAATTGTCTGATTCGGATCATTAGCCTGTCAATCGGTGCATCTCTAGTATCAAGTTGTTAAAACTCAGGGGTATAATGTTCAATCTGCACCAAACTTTATATGTTGATAAGAGTCCTGTCCATGTAGTTGGACAGTTGTAGCGCCACCTGCTGACAACAAGAAGTGGCATGTTTTACGCTGTAACAAACTCCGACGAGAGATTTAATGACATAAAAATTATATTTGGTCACTCTAATTTAAAGCCTTTCGTGATGTTACTTTGCAAAGGTCCTTGGTTTGACAAAGTTTGATATTTGGGCAAGGGAATAAAAGATGTTATAAAATGTCCGATCTGCCACAAACTTCACACGTTAAATAAGCGCCACCTGTTTTCAAAAAAGAAATTCCTTGTTTTACACAAACTTAAACAGGGAATTCTCAATCTGCACCAAACTTTGTATGTCTGATAAAAGTGTTGGCCAATATTCAGTTATAGTCAGAGCGCCACCAGCTAGCAGCAGGAAGTTTGGCACACTTTTGATGTTTTACTAGTCACCGGGTGCCAGAGCCCTTTCAACACAGCTTTAATATTGCATATATTGTGTTCTGTTTTTTTTTTTTTTTTTTATCTAGCACTAATGTTTGTTCTGTTTTTTTTTTAAGAACTCCTTTATTTTAGGCTTTATTTGCTTTTAACATTGAATATTAACATTCCTCATTTGAACCATATTATCATGTATATAATTCATCAGGCTGCTTCAGGAATTTATGAGGCATTTAGAATCACTAAAATACTATTTAAAAATATGTTATTTTAAACTATAGATGTAATTCTTATGTGTTACATTTCAGTTTTAATTTTATTTAATATTTTAGTCGTTTAGTTTAGTTATTTAAAGTTTTTTTTTTATTACATTTAAATTCAGTTTAAGTCATTTAAGTAAATCAAGCTAAAATAAATTAAACAAAAAATTTATTTTTTTATTTAACAAAAAATGTTGACTGTAGTTTGAATTACCTATAATAACCCTGGTAACTTGGGTTTTTGGAATATTGGAACGTCTAATAATTCTAACCATTCCCAAATGTAGCAATGTAATGCCTTTAAAATATACATTAAAATATATTTTCAAAAACATACAAAAATATATTTGTAGAAAATAAATATATATTTTTAAACATATTTAAAAAAATTACTTAAAGTATTAATAAAGGCAACACTCTACAATAAGGTTTATTAGTTAACATCAGTTAACCACATAGCAGCTAATATGAACTAACAATGAAATATTGTATTTTTATTAACTAATTGTTCATTTTTATTTATGTTAGTTAATACATTAAGAAAAGTGGCTCAACAAATGATACCTTATTGTAAAGTGATACAAAAACCATAGGGTTAGTAATCATTTTGCCTGGAAACTGCAGTGAAATTGTTTCTTTTTGCAGTTTTCAAAAGTCCACATTTCTGAGGTTGTGTTGATCATCCTTCATGACGCTTAGACCCTTTATATACCACAACTGGTACTTGAATGCGTTTACAGTGACATATCTGCACCATCAGAAATCACAATCGTTCTTCTCCAGCTCATTCTAAGTACACCTTTGTGTTGGTGAGGAACATTCGCTGTTCGATTGTGACATCACGGCATGTTCCAGGACGTTATTCTGACAGACGAAAGTAAAGTGTTATCAAGGCAGAGCAGGTGTTTCGTGACTAATTCCCGTCATGCCCTTCAGAGGTACTGATTTCCAGAGTCATCTTGTTCCCCTGTGGTGAAGATGGGGATATGGATGTTAGCACAGCAGCCATACAGTATCAAATATTTAATCACTCGCTCCTGTTACATAAAGCATGGTGAAACCTATTACAGTATAACTGGCCCGGCCTGAGATATATCTGTGCCCAGATTACTGATAACAACGGAGGAAAAAATAACTGTAGTACAATTAAAGTGATTATATAGCCACAGCATGCTTATCTGTTCAAATGAGCGCGTGTAGTGGCTTGTAAACTTGTGATGTGCATAATTAGTACTATTTGTAATTCAACACACATTTGCCAAGATCAGCCTGCCAAAATGTGTTAAAAGGGTTCATAATAATGGCAAGTTGTCTCACCTTGTTCTGGGTCTGAAAAGAATACTAATAATGGATGTGGTGCATTATGCTACGTGGAGGATGGGGACAGTAACTCGACACTGTCTAAAGTTGTGAAAATGTAAACTATCACAGCAACACCATGCACTGAGTTCTCTGGGCAACTGTTCTTTCACTATTTTGTGTAGCTAACTTAATTTTGTTTGTTCGCTAAATGTTAAAGGTCTCCTTCAGCTGGTTCTTGTACAGCCAAATAGCATTACAGGAAACTTTTGGAGGATTTGTTATTTGCTACTTATGCAAAGAGAGGCTTTTGAATCTCAGGGACGCAAAAAAAAGCTACACCGGATGTTCAGTCAACAGCTTTTGCGGCACAATATTGAATACCAGGTAAAGATTTTATTAAAATATAATTTTATTAAATAATATCAGCAAAAATCAATGCCACAGCGACAAAATTACAGTAGAAGTGAATGGGGGCCATTCTTGGAGTTTTTAAATGCAGATTGTAACGCCCTGCACAGTTTTGTTATTGTTCCCCATGTGCTTCTTGTGACCTAGTTTCTGTCTCTGTCTAATTATGTGAGTTTGTTCAGGTGTGTCTTATTAATTAACGTCTTTGTCTACCCTTTATAAGTTCAGTTTAGTTCCTGTTGTCCGATCATTGACGTTGTTTTGTGGTTTGTGTGTGACTACCTGTGTGTTTCAAGTTCCTCTGGATTATTAAAATGATTATTATTGCTGGATTCTCGAGTTTGTCTCCTTACCTCCCACGGACCGTGACAGAATTATCAGACCTTCAAACTTTATTGTGAATATCATGTCTTTCTCTGGCCCTTTTGTTTCTGTGTTTTTTGTTTTCTTTTTCTTTTTCCCAATGGACACCCTGTTCACACCCAATCATCTCCTCCTTATGCTGGAGCAGGGGAGGAAAACGCTCGAGGGCCATACTAGACTGTTTCTAGGCATCGCTTGCTACACCAGCTACCCGGACAGTGCGTTCTGTGCTCCGGTCTTAGGCTTCTGTGATAGAATGCACAGAGCGCGCTGTCCGGGTAGCTGGTGTAGCAAGCGCTGTAAGAAGATGGTCCTTGAGCGGACTTTGCTGCCTTTGTGGAGTGGACACTGGCGAGGAATGGATCTTTGCTCACCACCCGTCCCTTGGAAGAGATCGCCAGTGCCACTCCCGACCCAGAGCCCAGCCCACCATCTCCCCGCGATGTGGAATCACTTACCAGAGCCCACCGCTGACGCCACGGCAGAGCCCGGCGTGACTGACGAGCCATCGCTAAAGGACCCGACAGAGCTGAGGATCGCTCCGGAGCCAGAGCAGATGACGTCAGACCAGGTGCGAGAGCCGGTAAGGGAGCTCACCACGGGGGAGAGCGCCATGAACAGCCAGAGCGCGGAGGGAAGCTTCGCCCACTGCACCACGGCTGAGGGTGGGCAATCAGATCTGGGGCACTCAACGAAGGACATTGCACACTGGGAAGCTCCAGCTCCCGCTCCTCAGATGCACCCCCTAGTGCTGGCGCCTCGCAGGCATCCACCAGTTCCTGCTCCTCAGGTGTGCCCGCCAGTGCCTGCATCCCCGCATCCCACCCAGCCATGTCCATGCCACTGCTGTCATCAGCCAGTCCCATTGCTCACTCTCAGCCCGCCACCTGTAGGCTGGTCTCACCACGGGTCGGCCAGCTTCCATCGGCGTCATGGCTGGAAGATCCCTCAGCTCCGCCTACAGCCTCAGAATCCCGGACTCCACCTCGTCCCTCCGATCCGTTGGCTCCACCATGGCACCTAGCTCCCTCCTCTCCACCGTGGCCTGTCAGTCCACCAGCTCCGCCTTGGTCTGTCGACGACCACCCACCGCCTCTGGACTCTACTCCTCCGGCTACGCATCGTCCCTCCGTCCTGCCGGCTCTGTCAGGCTCCTTCCTCCCTCCAGCTCTGCCTCAGTCCGCTGTCACTCTGGCTTCACTGCGTCCTTCCGGATACCTGTCTCCGCGTCAGTCACCGGCGCCATCTGCTCTGCCTTGGCCCTCCGAATCCTTGGCATCGGCCTGGATCATCGGCTCTACGGCTTCGCCTCGGGCTCATCACTGGGTCTACATCATGGCTGGGTTCTGGGTCCCGCCGGACTCCTCCTGCTCCGGAACCCTTCTGTTTCCTCCTTGGCTCCTCCCTCCGTCGGCACCACCCTGGTCTCTGTTCCTCGTCCCAGACATATGACCACTTCCAGAGCCTCCTCCAGACTTTTCCTCATGCCCTTGTGTCTTGTTTGTGCCGCGAGGACGCAGCTTCTGGGAGGGGGACGAACTGTAACGCCCTGCACAGTTTTGTTATTGTTCCCCATGTGCTTCTTGTGACATAGTTTCTGTCTCTGTCTAATTATGTGAGTTTGTTCAGGTGTGTCTTATTAATTAACATCTTTGTCTACCCTTTATAAGTTACGTTCAGTTTAGTTCCTGTTGTCCAATCATTGACGTTGGTTTGTGTGTGTGTGTACCTGTGTGTTTCAAGTTCCTCTGGATTATTAAAAGGATTATTATTGCTGGATTCTCGAGTTTGTCTCCTTGCTTCCCAACGACTGTGACACAGATGCTTAAAATTGTATAAAATCACTTAAACCTTTAAAAGGCTTGCATAAAAGCATTATGTAAATAGATGACTTGGGAAAATGTTGCGAAACACACGCACACAAACAATAAAAATGTTAAAATGTAATTTTATCGTAAAATATTGTTCAGTTTACAAATGTTGGTAGTAAAAAGTAATCATATAATTTGCACAGGAAAGCAGTAAGCGGCCATTCCCACATTTCAATTTGATGGCATTTTTAAAAAATGTATTATTTAAACATACATTGTGCCTCACTGTAGCCCAGATTTGGAATTAAGAGGAAATTCATTTTTGTTCATCTTGAATTGTACCTAATTTCCCCTTCAGTCTTTTAGTAAGAGACTATAGCAGAAAACAGTAAAATATTCCTTTAAACAGTAAGCTGTAAGAAAAAAAAACAAAAAAACACAAACCCAATGCAATGCATAATTCAAAATACAGAAAAAAAAAAGAAAATTCCTTTGTATTACGTTGTGACCTATTTTAAAACTTTTCTTAGTCTATAATCTTTTTATGCCATAATGCACGCAGTACCCCACAACCCCACCCACGTCACAGAACTGAAAGTCTCACAGGCATAATTATAACTGCCAATTTCCCTCTTTAAGTATAAGACCACATTTGGGCCACGCTCCACTGCCACTCACCAGGTATAATAGGAGAGCTGGCCTTGTGTTTCGAGTTGTAGCTTGTCAAAAACAAAGTTCTTATAATTACTGCCGTTATATCCAAATTGAATTGTTTCTGTGCTGATATAAGTGAGAGCAAATTAGTTCTTCCAAATGGTACTAATGGTTTTAGGGCACTCAACCTTTTGATGCACAGCAGTGGATATGTTTGGTTCTTGGATCATTTTGCATACGGTCACGTGACAGTTTAAAAAGCTTAAGAAAATATAAGAAAAAGCTCTTTTTATGATACAATAAAAGCAATAGAGCTATAATAAACATTTAAAACTGTTCACATAACTCACATTTCTCAGTAATGTGATTCAAAAAATACTAATCTTTGCATCAGTTTAAAGTCAGTCAAGGCTTGTTTTGAGTCATTTTATAATTTTCAGCGATAAAACAAACTGTAATTCCCACAATTCTCTGCGTAAAACATTATCATTTCTTTTAATAATCATGCTTCCTAATAATTTTTTTATTTAGTTTTTTATAATTGTTGTTTATTCACTCAATATTTAATAGTCACTTATAGTTATAAAAAAATCAGTTATAATGTTGCTTATTTATTGTTTATTAGGCTATTTGGTTATCAGTATATTTTACAGGCACAAAATGCATTGTATTACATTAGATATTAACTATGTGTCAGTAAATGAATATAACAATAAATTGAACTGCAATTTTATTTTACCATTTTTTAATGAAGTGCTGGCTGCTCTTTTCATTGATTTACTTTTTTACTCTAAACATGCAAGTACAGTATATGCATGTAACTAACTTAAAAACAACAAATATTTGTATTCCTTACACTGTAGTCTGTGGTGAAAGCAGCAAAAGATAGTCAGATTTTTGCTGGGAAAAAAAACGGGTCTAGCAGTCTAGAACAGATTTTCTTGAGCCTGTGGAGAAGAGATTAGCCATCTCCCTTTAGCCGTGAAACAGCTCATAATCCCAACACCTTAATCTCATACGCCACACAGGACAGACCTTTATATATGCACCCCGTCAGGCAAAGCTCTCAGCTTCTGAGGATTCGAGACACGTCTTGCGAGGCGATGGATACCGCACATATTAAAGCATAAGATTCAATTGCATGATATTAAATTTGCTCCAGTCACAAATTAAGTCATAAATGTTTGATATAATGCCATATCTGCAAACGCATTGTTACGTTTGAGAACACGTACATCTGTAACCATGGTTACTTGTGATTGCTTTTGTATCCTTGGAATGAAAGCACAAAGAAAGGGTCGTTATCTGAAGAATGCTTAACATGCAGACGTCTTCCTTAGAGACACACACACACTTAGTTAAATATTGCATTTGATGAGCAGACTTTCAGGAAGATCTCAAGCTAAACCGCAAAAGAAAAACGAACACACCAGCCTCTCTGTGTGTACAAAAAGAGCCCATTTGGCCCTATATGTGGCCAATTTCATGGAATGAGGAACAGAAATGTTCTTCTCTTCTGTTGAGCTCTGGCCCTACACCAGGGAGGAGCTCGATAAGGGAAATCATAATTGCTATTTCTTTTTTCTTTGAGGGGGGTACGAAAACTACGGCCACAGCATATGCAATTTTCTGCCAATTACTGCAACAGATAAAAGTATAACCCACAGACTGTGCCATGGAAATGAATGCAATGTCTGTAGGAAGCCTGGGAGTGTTCCCTCAAAAGAGAAGATGGTTTATTGGACACATTTCAATGGCTTGAATTTTAACTGATGTAGTCATAAAAAAATGAATTTCAATATACAGTATTTTACAGTGGGGGCACAGAAAGTTTTAGACCTCTAAAATGCTGCCATTCTTTAACAAAAACTGTATTATCAGTAGAGCCATTCGTTGGTGAGAAATAAACCATTTCTCTTTTAGTTTTAGTGAAAGCGTCATTCAGAATTAAAATCTGTTCATCTGTCATTAATTCAAAAGCTTGATGTCATTAAAGTTAAAATTGTGAGCTAGAAATGCAAAATATTGAATAATAATATTTATTATTCATTTTAATGTGAAGTAACAATTTATTTATTTATTCTTTATTTATTTCTTGGTTATAAACTACAACTTAAAATTAAAAATAACTTACAAAAGCCCATAAAACCACAAAAATTCTAATAAATAGTCGAATCATTTAAAATAAAACAATAATTTAAAGCAAATTATAAATATTGATAAATACTATAATATGATGTCAATAATAGAAACCAAAACAAAAGTAGGTGTAAACAAAAGAAAAAATCCTAATTTTGTCATTAAATACACACCCATATCATTCCAAAAGAGTTCTTTTTTTCACGGACAGCAATGCAACTGATATGTTCAAGTCCCAGAAAAATCATTTAAATAGTCCATGTGACATCAGTTGTTCAACAGTAATTTTATGCAGCTTTGAAAATGCTTTATGTGCACAGAAAACAAAAATAATGACTTTATTCATGCTCAAAAGAGTTTTCATTTTGGGTGAACTTAAATTTTCAGATCTGGGCCAATTTAGAACAGACGGTTAAGGATGGACTGACTCAGCAAGACGTTCAAAGTCTTGTTGGAGAAGATGAACTACCATCATCCACTCTATCAACCACATTATCTAATAAATAAGCTTTGAGGGATGACCAGCTAGTGACAATAAACTTTTCATTTGTTCTCCCTTCAGTCATGTTGGCTGAGTTTAGTGAAGGTTCAGTGAAAGCAATGAATCATCTGCTAATCATGAACCTTTGCTAGGGAGGCAAAATTTGAGTGAGTGAGAGAAAGACCGATTTAAAGGTGCTGTAAGCCATTTTAGCCCTTTTCCTGACTTCCAAGAGTCTCTTTTCCCCACTCGGCAAAAACAATTAGTCTGTTTTTCTCTCTTTTGTCCTTTCCAAAGGCAATAAGTTATCTACGGTGTCTCCTTATCGGTTACAAAAACAAATACAGAGACTCACAAACAGAAGACAAATGTACCAACATAATAACAACTAAGTTTTACTTTTACTCTCTCTCTCAGACATTAACTTTTTAAATGTTGCCCTATCAAACAGGAAATGCTCTTACAACTATCAATATTTATTTCTTTAGGACAAATTTTTCTTAAGATGTTTAGAGAAACTTCTTAGAACCTTATTGATATTTGATACACGTCCTCATAATGTTAAGGGGAGCTATTTGACAAACAACAATATTTGAATGTCTTTAAGACATTATTTAAATGCTTTACTGTATATAACACAGACCAGGCTTAAGCCTAGTCCAACACTGTAAAAAAGATTTCCATAAATTTTACGCTGCAGCTTTTAAATATGAACATGAATAGAAGATGCTCAGTATCATTCACACCAACATAGTGAGACTCATTAAAATGAAATATGCTATAAACATTAATGTAAACAACATCATACGTAACCTGCAACCCTAATAAACATAACAAATAAGAGAAACTATAAAGAAATATACATTTTAAAATGCAATGCAGGGAATTCTGGGTACGTCTGTTTACCGCTAACCATTTAACATATTTTTACTGTAGAATTTAACAGTTTTTTTCTGTTAAAATCACAGTAATTTTTAATAGTGTAGGCTGAGAGAGAATATTTTTAGAACATTTTAAAATACTAAATCAATGTTCTCAATGTTGAGAGAAAACATTGTTGTGATGTTACAAATGCCTTTAAATGTAATATTTTATATGAAAATGTTTTGTAACCTTTAAGTAACATTCTGGCGTCACACTGACAGAGGCCACTCCCACAATAGTTGATTGACAGCAGCGTGTCACACAGACTGAACTGGTGTCCTACCTCAGACCCGCCCTGAGTGAGGCGTCATCAGACCGAGATGCAGAGACAAGCAAGACTCCTAAGAGATTGAGGTGTTTTGTTGTTGAATGTATTAATGAA
>JAUMHQ010000019.1:1728575-1777912 GCA_032361165.1 Enteromius paludinosus | reverse complement strand
AAAAGAACTTAAATGATTTTAGCAAATGGCTGCAATATAACAAAGAGTGAAAAATTTAAGGGGGTCTGAATACTTTCCATACCCACTGTACATTTAAATTCTATTTTCACTTAACATAAGCATCTGAAAACATACATTCAGTTCAGTGTATTCATTTAACTTCTGCAATAAATACTTTGTCACAAGGGTTGTACTACCTGTACATCAATAATCAATATTGTTGTACATAAATAATCCTATAAATAGAGGTAGATAGGCAGACAGACAGACACCATTGTGTTGCTGAGGTTGTTTATTCCAAGTCAGTGGTATTTTCCGGCCTTATCTGGTCTTCCATACATCAATAAGTCTGTTGAGAAATGAACAAATAAGCACAATAATGAATGATTGCACACATGTTTCATTGAGAGCTCAGTATTAAGTGAGGAATGCACCACTGAGGATGTCCTGTGGCACGTCTGTTACTCATATCTGTCATTGTGTCATTCAGACAGACAGAAGACGGCAATCTGCCAAAGAGGGAGATCCAGTGAGAACGAGAGGGACGGACATGAATAATGGAACATGACATACAACACGTTCATGCGTTCCAGCAGAGGGTAAAAAAGGTAAAGTGCCTTAAGCACTCTCACGGGCAGCCCAGCCGAGTCCTTCACACACACCATCACGCAAACACCGTCTCAGGGGGCGGATGTGTGCCAAACTGCCCCAGATCAGCAGCTCGGCCAGGCTCTCCTCTCCTACTAGGCTAAAACGACAGCCACAGCCAAGATACCAACACGCGCTTGCTTCAGGGGACAACTGGACATATCTCCTGTTCTCATGTGGCTGTAGCGCCAGTGATATTTTGCGTCAGCTGGGTGGGTTACAATCTTTCTTGGGAGAGAATTGACAAAACTAGGATGCGTTTCCAAGCACTAAGTAGTATGTTAGTAGCACTTCAAACCAGCTTCCCAAAAACCTCATGTTCTTTAAGAATCACAAAAATAATATCAGATTCGAGCCACGTGTGACATCTTTCAGCAATCTTTCACATTTTTAAGAGAAGTATGTAATCTGTGACTTGGGTACTTGCTACTAACATGTGCAGTTTAGGTACAAATGTACTCTTTAAGCATTTATATGTAATGTATATGTTTAAGGTACTATCATGCATACTTTACAGAATGGGTACATATAAAGAAACACAACTTTTAAACAATGTACTGCTCAGCTTTTGAACTTTTTTTCCCCTGACATGAAAATTACACTTTCTAAATATGAATGCATTTTGCATTGGCACTGTACAAAAAAATTATTATATATATACATATATATGTACAAAATAAAAATGCATTTACAAACTGTCTTTCTAATGTTTTCTAATCCATAGGGGTCTTAAATTAAGTCTCTATTTCTAATCAAGGCTGTATTTATTTGGTTTAAAAAAATCTGCAATGTTGCTAAATATTACTAAAACTTAAAATAACACAAATAACAAAATAATAGAAAATGTAAACTTTGCTATACAGTGACGCTAATCTGAAAATTCAGATCCAGATCTTTTGAAGAGCACTGTATATATTTTAAAACATGTTTAATCGCATGATCTTCCACAGCAATGATTTTGTAGGCAAGACAATACATGTGAAGGTCTCATTATGCATAACAATAATTAATACAGTTGTTACAGGATTTATTATCTTTATCTTGCTATTATCGTTAGTATCTATTGCTATTCTTTACAATATTCATAACTATACATTAGTTCATGTTAGCTCAAATTCATTAAATTATATATAGAGAAAGCAATTTTTGATTATAATAATAATATAATAATAATATATTATAATGTATAATAATGTATGTAAGGTTAAATTAACACTAAGATTAATAATCAAATGAAACCTTACTGCAAAGTGTTAACAAAAAGTTAATTATTTGTATTTAAATGCTTAAAATGAGTGTATGCAGAAGTGTGCTAAATTATCACTTACCACTTTCTTTTCATTTTCCTCCATTGTCAGGTAGAGATCTGCTCCAATAGTATGACAGTCTCAAGTACACAGTGCCTAGACCTCAAACCAGACATGTCTCAAAGACAACATTATATATATATAAATATATATATATATCTCCCTAATGCACTGAAGGCATCATTGTGATGCTCCTTTATCTGCATCTGTTAAGTTTCCAATCAACTGTATGATTAATAATAATGACAGAGCCTCTTATAATGACTCATAATGATGCATATTCCCTTCACATAGACGTATCTTAGGCCACTTACATTAATCTTCAAAAGATGACATGTAATTTCCATGTTTGGCAGCATTTTCCTGTTGGGGAGACAAAATCCTGGACATATTAGTGATAGTTTAACACCTATGGGCCAAACAGCCCAGATCCTCTTCATCAGTGAGCTGAGTGTGAGCGAGTTCATTCTCACAGGGGTCTGTATTAATGATGATGCTTTCCATCCTTATCATTGCAGGTCAGCTCTGCTCTCCAGGTGAATGGTTCTGGTAGAGGGTTATAAATGGGGTAGAGGTAATGTTTCAGTCGAAGCTTTATCAGAGTTTGGCTCAAGTCAAGACACTTTTTGGAAAATTTGTTTGCATATTATTTGTTTTTGCAAATGAACAGCTCTAAACAATTCCTGCATCACTAAACTGAAAGAGAAACCAGTGCTAAAAGATTTTTTTTTTTTTTTTTTTTGCCCAATCTAAGCCAATAGGGTCCAGTGTTGTCTGGTTCCCAATATTCTCCAAAATATCTTCTTTAAATAGTTCAAATAATATAACATTTAATTTTTTAGTTAAATTATCCTTTTGATTTATTGCTCAACTTTTTTTTTTCCAGATGTTTCTATTGAAATTAAACAGGAAAAATAAGAAACGAGACCAACAGTCAAGGCATTACAAAGATAAAATGAAAATATGTGTAGAGCATGTGTAGAGCATGTCAGATCTTGTGATATATTATTATTACATTTATTAAGTAAAATTATAAAGTTTATCATAAAACTAAATCTATTAACTATTTTTGGAAATTTTAGGTAAAAAAATGTGCATTTAATCAGACATGCTGCTTTGGCTACTACAACTGAAATAAATAATGTACCAAAACTAACACAATAAAACACAATAAAAATATGAAAACATAATGGACAAAAAAAAAAAAAAAAAATGGACTGAACTGTTAGTATATGATAAAATCTGAGAAGCAGAATGCTTCCATTTAATCTCTTTGATGCCTCAGAAAAACAACTGAGATATTAAAGAGATCTTATTTATTATTATCTCCATATAGGAAGAAAGACAGAAAGACACACTGCATAGAGAAATAAGTACATGTGCTCATGCTCTAGCTGGTCCTCATAAAACAGCGGGGTCTTCCTGTTTGTTATAGCCAATTGTGTTTGCACAAGACCTTCAGTGGACCACAGACCTGGGAGATGGATGTGAAACCAGGAAGACTTCATCCATCAAAACATTTACAGGACCGAAGGAATAATCTCTCCCAGTCTGCGGCTCGATCGCATGTGGTCTGCAGCAGTTGTTGGGGAAATACTTGGTGACATGAATAACTTGAGTGTTCTAACACTAGCCTTCCCTTCGAGAAGCGGAGCTCCTCCCGTGCAACCTTGAATTGCAGCCAAGCGCATGGGTCGGTTTGGTTAATTGACATAACAGGCCCTTCATCTTTGTCTTAGCCTGTAGCGGGTGAAAGAAAGCAAAGTGTTGAGACGTGCTACAAGTGGTCAGCTGACACTTCAAAGCATCCCGGAGCATGCAATGTCACTTTAGTTGTGTGATGGCTGTAAAGGGGTTTTCTCTGATCCGACAACTACTGCCACTGTCTTGAGGAGTTTCAAATCCTCTGTTTGGAGCATTTCCAACTTTTGACAGATATTGGGAAAAAAATGTGTAAACGACACCATGTGTGTTAAACTCAAATATGTTGTAACCCCTGGATAAGAGATTTTTAATGACAAATATATGAAATGATACAAATATGTGACCCTAGACCACAAAACCAGTGTTAAGTCACATAGGTACATATCTACAGTATGCCCAAAATAAATAAAATATTAAGTAAAGATTATTTTCCATGAAGATATTCAGCACATTTTTTACTGTAAATATAGCACAGTTGAATTTCTGAATGGTAATATGCATTGCTAAGGATGTAATTTGTAGCTTTAAAAGTGATTTTCTCAATACACGGTGGTTGCATGAGTAATTTCATAAAACAAACAAACAAAAAAACAACAACAAAATGTTTTATATAAAAACTGTAAACTCATTTACGGACAGAAACTGTGAATTGTACAGTATAAAACTGTAATTTACAAACAAGATATTATGCATGTAAATGCTTTTAAATGTACTATTAAAATCTAACATACTGTCAAGAATCATAATAATGCAGGTGGTAAAAATCAAAGCTCCTTACAAGTAGCTTCTCCACAAGCAGAGGTATATACAAATATATATAGAGATAGGTGAGTTGTTCACGCAAACACAAAACACCATCATGGTAACACACAACACTTAATGCAATAAACATTCATTAAACAACAGAAGATGCAACATAAAGTCTAACTGTACATAACTGATAACAAAAACTATTAAATAAGCATGATTGTTTAAGCAAAATACTTTCAAATATGGAGTCTCGTGCAGGGAATTCTGGGAATTTCAGTGACTGTAAATTATACATTGATTTGTTCTATTTACTTCTAACAATTAACAGTATTTTACTGTAAAATTGGTTAGATGTTTTACAGTTGTTCCCCTGTATATAGAATGGGAACTTATTGTTAACCTATTAACAGTCTTTTTTGGGGTAGTCTTTTTCTTTTTTTTTTTTACAAGATTTTACGTGAATGATTTGATAATAACAGAGTTTCGGGAGGAGCGCTGGCCGATCGCCCAGTCACATCTATCCCTCTCACTATAAATAATACAGCTTCTCTCGTTTCCGCATCTTGCTTTATACAAAGATCCCGCTTCGCAACGAACACTTGTTCAAGGAAAATGTCTAGTTGCTTCTGACTACCTCTGCGAGGAGCCCGCTCCCCGTCCGACAACTTCGCTAGCTCCGGCCAGCCAGCAAGCCGCCGCTCCGCTCTCGCAACGCTACGCTTCGGCCCACTCCATCTCCGGAAAATGGAGCATTACTCCAGCCCAGCTCCACTAAGCGCTATCCGAATTCTTCTCCACCTGGCCAGCCGCTCCAATGACCACCACCAATCCAACTGCAAGCTCATCCAATCCAACTAACTTTTCTCTCTTTCTTCCCACAGACTCTCAACCGACCGGGCCCCCCCACTCCGACTACTCCTTCCCTTCTTCTTCTGGTCTCCCCAACTTCCCTTCCCTTCAGCCTGCCTCCTCTACTGCCCCCTTCAAATACTGGCAGGTAACGACATAGATTTATTTCACCTTCTTTCACCTTTCTCCCCAAACCCTGCCAGATGGATTGCGGATGGATTCAAAACCTTCCACCAAAGCTATAACCTTCCCTTCCCAGACTTCTCCCTCCTATCAATAACTTCCTTAATTTCCTACCTCAGCGCACTCAGATCCCTCCAAGCTAGTTCCATTAAAGGATACCTCAGCGGCATTAAATTTTTCCATAAACTCATTCTCGGCTCCCCATCCCCCACCATTACCAGTGCCCAAACCAACCTCATTATCAAAGGTATCCAAAAAGAAAACCCAACATGCCCCGACCAAAGGCTTCCCTTAACTCTAGAGATCCTCACCAACTGCATCCCCACCCTCCGCTGAGGCTATAGCTTCCCCCTCATTAACTGCACCCTAGACGCCATGTTCAATCTAGCTTTCTTCGGTTTCCTCAGAGTCTACGGATTTACAACCAACTCTCCCTTCAACCCTAATATCCAACCCACCATCTCAGATCTTACAATCCTCAACCACGAAACAATGACCTTTTTCATCAAGCATAGTAAAACAGATAATCTCAGAAAAGGCCATTACGTTTACATTTTCAATTTGCAGTCCCCTACACAACCTTTCCAAACGCTTAGAGCCTTCCTAGCTTGCAGAAGCTCGTTTGCCTCTTCCCCTTTCGAGCCCCTGTTTACCGACGAGCTCAACCAACCCACTTCTAGGTTTTGGTTCCAAAAGCATCTCAAAACCATTTTTTCAAGATCAAGTTTTTCCCCAGACAGATTCTCTTCCCACTCCTTTTGGCTTTACTTCAGCAGCTGAAAGAGGTCTCACCTCCAATCAGATCCAGACCCTAGGTCGCTGGTCGTCCGACGCTTTCAAAAGCTACATTCGTTCTGACCCAGCAACCATCTGGCTAGTCATGAAAACCCTAGCCAGCCCAAACCAAAGTCCACCCCAAATCTAACCCAAACTAGCAGCTCCGGTCCATCCTCAACAGAAGCATTTCCTATCGGCTTCTGCAGAAGCCCCCTTTTTGCAATCTAGCCCACGCCTCCGCAGAGGCATCCACGCAGGCTTCCGCAGAAGTCATCCCTTCACAAATCAGCTCCCGCCTCCACAGAGGCATCCCTGCCGGCTTCCGCAGAAACCATCCCATGCAATCTAGCTCCCGCCTCCACCGAGGCATCCCTGCCAGCTTCCACAGAAGCCATCCCTTGCAATCTAGCTCCCGCCTCCGCAGAGGCATCCCTGCCGGCTTCCTCAGAAGCCACCCCTTGCAATCAAGCTCCTGCCTCCACAGAGGCATCCCTGCCGGCTTCTGCAGAAGCCACCCCTTGCAATCTAGCTCCCGCCTCCACAGAGGCATCCCTGCCGGCTTCCGCAGAAACCATCCCTTGCAATCTAGCCCACGCCTCCACCGAGGCATCCCTGCCGGCTTCCGCAGAAGCCATCCCTTGCAATTTAGCTCCCTCCTCCAAAGAGGCATCCCTGCCGGCTTCCGCAGAAGCCACCCATTGCAATCTAGCTCCCGCCTCCACCAAGGCATCCCTGTCGGCTTCCGCAGAAGCCATCCCTTGCAATCTAGCTCCCGCCTCTGCAGAGGCATCCCTGCCGGCTTCCACAGAAGCCACCCCTTGCAAATCAGCTTCCGCCTCCGCAGAGGCATCCATGCCGGCTTCTGCAGAAGCCACCCCTTGTAAATCAGCTCCCACCTCTGCAGAGCATGCTACATTCCCTACAACCTGTTTTTACAGAGGTAAGCAACACCTCAGCAACAACCTTCCCTTTCCCTCCCAGACAAAACTTAAATTGTTTGACCATGTTGACACAAAACTGACTGTCCATTTTTCATTTGCATTTCTCCGTCTAACTCATGTTTCTGCTTCTTACAGGTCTGCGGACGCTTTCCCAATGCAGGCACAAAAAAAAACCAAAAAAAAAAACTTTGCAGTAAATTTGGCCACTGTCCTCTATATGCTTCTTTGGGGGGCATCGGGAGTTCGAGCCGGTCGGCAAAACTTTGCCCTAGCTAGGGCTCAGGCCACAGTGTTCGGAGCCTGCTGTTCTTCCAGCTCGCTTCCTGGACAGCTCACCAAATTTGCTTTTATCTGACTCGCTAACCTTATATTCATTAATGAGAAAGCGCAAACTAGTGAAAGTTAAATAATTTTTTACAGTGTGGTTTTGTTTACAAATGAACAAATCTATTTGATTAAAAAAAATTTAATGGATGCGTGAAATTGATCAATCAATAAAAATATAAATACAATAAATAAGAAACCTAATAAATGAATTGACTTTTCTGACACTGATCATCTAACTTTCTTTCACTGAAGCTCAAGATGCTTCTTTAATAATCTTATGATGGAGAACATGAATCTCAGGTTTTGTTCATATCAGACACACAGAATACTAAGACATTCTCAAATCAATGTTCGATTAAGTTGCTAACCCAAATCGTTATGCATTTGTAAAGACAAAGGAAAAAAAAGACTGCACTGGAGAAGATAGCAATAGAAGCCTTTTGGACCACTCTCTACACTGAAACATTCAGGTCGAACATAAGGAAAAGTGTTTGTGTGTACTTGTGTTGTGTACAGATTTACAGACCTGCATGTTTTCCAGCCTCCATACCATGGAGAATTGTGTTTTGATTCATGTTCTGCATAAACCATATGATGGCGTTCCTCAATAGACTAGTCCAAGAATATTAACCCTCAGTTTCTTGGTAATTATGTTTAAAATTTACACACCATTTGCATTTATGCTCTTGACAGATGTTTTGCTACTAAATAAACTCAAAGGAAAGTTCATATTCTGTTAAGGACAGTATTTAAGTATGAAAAGGAAGCGTGCATGATTTTTGGCACTAATAGCCATACCTAAAAGAAAAAAGATCCATAATCAGCTGTCTTTTTCTTTCTTTCTTTGAAATTGATTCAATTAAAGTAATTTATCGTGGCAGATACAATAAAAGTTTTTAAATGGCTTAAACTAATTAAATTATTTGTTAAGATCAGGAATATTCTGCAGAAAGTGGTAAGATGATTTGTCGTAAAGATGATTTGTCGTAAAAAAAACAATACTGAAAAAAAAATATTGAAAATGCTATTATAAAAATGCGAAAAGTTTTTATTTATAAAACTCCAGATAACGTGCAAAAAGCATCTGTGTATAACCCAATTACTGAATGCAAACATTGGCATTACACAATGTAGCCATCAGACACTTACTTATCTTAACACTTAAAACACTAGGCATGTCAATGTTTAACTAGTTCATCTTTACTTGACTAGAGGTCACTTAAAATGTTTCTCCCACATTCCACTAGCCAGAATTTTCATTTGGCTGTAAAACGGCCAGCTACAAGGGAAACCCTAACCCCTCAGATTTTATTAAAAGAGGGCCGGGAAATGCACGCACAGCACAGGCTGCCTCCTGCAGCTCCTGAAGGGATTTGGAGAGGAGTGTGGTAAAGCTCGGCTTTATTGCGTCTAATATGGCTGGGTACCCAGCGAGCACTTGGGGAGGCACAGAGACATAATTATATCCCTTCTCTGTGCCGTCGGCCTGCATTAGCGTCTCCTCTCCTTCAGCGGCCGCGACAGAGACAAATGAGGGAGTTTTTCCAGCTCGGCCGGCTCATCCGTTACTGCCAGTTCCGTGCGATAGATCACCGCAGTTAAACGTGGCAATAGATCACAGCGTAAAGCAGACTCGCTCCCCGACGGAGAGCCGCTACAGATCAGTAGCTGCCTAATGCACATGTAGGTAAGAGTCAAGTCCCGTTAGTTGACACCCACATGCCCATTAAGCGCCATATAAATGAGATTGCGCCAACCTTGGGCACAGAACGGCTTTGGCATTTACAGTAAATTATGGGATCGCTGACATTTTGACCTTGTGCTAAAACGGCTTGAGTTGTTGTGTGCCGACGACAAAAGACAACATGTAAACGAAGGCGTTTAATATGCAACACATTATGGCAGCGGGAAATTAGCCGATAAGAATTCTGCAGCATCCGTTCTTTGTTTGTTTCTTAATTAGCGGAAAAGAACAGACATCTCTAAATAGCAAAAGGTGTGTTTTTTTCTACCTTATGCTGTTAGTAAGGCAGCGAATTAGCACTGCTGCAAGCGTTCAGGATTTCAATTAATTCACATCAACACAGATGTTCCGTCCTGTCTCCTAAATGCAGGCTAATTCTTATGCTAATGGATGTCAACAGACAGACACACAGCAGTAATGACGAAACGCTAGCAGGAAAGCAAATCTCTGCAAAGCAACAGTGGAGACGTTAGGGCAAGGTCTTCTTCGCTATTTTTAACAGACTCGAGGGTTTCTCAGATGCTTGAACTTGTCATAGTAACAAAGAGCTGGCCATTTGGCCTCTGACACTGTAAAAGAAAGAGAGTATGAGAGAACGAGACAGCGAGGCTTTCCTGTGTGCCTCTGCTAAAACAGCCCAGTGAATACCTGCCATAATCAAAGGCCAGGATGTGCCAATGTGACAAATGAGCTGAAGTCTGTGTGTATACTGAAAAACCACGGACGCTGCAGGAACTCTGGGAAATTAGCACATCCCTTATTCAAACAGGAAGCCGTCATCATGCGATAGACTTGCCGACATAAAACCCTTCCCTGTGTACGATGACGCGTCTTTTGTGGCTCCTGGTCTTGAGGTGTGGGAACCAAGGTTATGGAGTGTCGCGTCTGAGCGCAAAAGCCCTTCCATTGTTTATGTAGCAGTATTGTTTTATTGATGAGCCTTTGTTTGGATCAGGCTTTTACGTAATACTGACTGGTGCTAATAGACCTCAAGAGTGCCTCTCCGAATTATAAGAGCCTATCAGAGTCACCGCAACACAATAACCGTAACGTGTTCAAAGTCAGTGTTTCCTGTGAGTAAGACAAAGACTTGCTGAGTGGCTCTTATGTAATACACTAGCATACACTTTCAAGGTACCAGATTATTATCAAACAGGAAAAGCACATAAAGGGCTAAACATTAGGTTTAAATCTTTAAAATAATGTCCTGGATGAAGATTTACCTTCTAGTATAGAAGCAAACTATGCATTACTCTGGTAAACACTGTACTAATTTTCACATACTGGGTAAAACAATTAACTTTTTATTCTTTAAATATATGTATATGTGTGAAATGTCTGTCAGACACATTTTAGATTTTCAAAATATACACTACTGATCAAAAGTTTGTGGTTGTTAGGATATTATAAAGAGGTCATATAATGTTATTTCAAGTTTTCCTTTCTCCTTATTATAAGCTGATATATAAGCTGATATTTGGAGTGTTACAAGCTGCATAGATAAGATCCCTAAAGTTGCAAAAACTAAAGTTTTAGAGCCAAAGATATATACTTTTTAAAACTTATGACCCCCAAAACTGGCTCATTTAAGGCGGAGCAATATGCAATTATTCTCTAATGTTGCTGCCAGCGCCATGTTTTGGAGATGCTGTGTTTTGTTGTGAAAGTGAAAGTACTGTTTGTGCTTCCAAAAGAAAACTCAACTACAAATCAGTTGTTGAATTGTATTTACAACACTGTTTAATTAAATTAGATTTTTATTTAATTTAGAGTGTGTTCAGAGCATTCACGGCGGAGGACTGATTCCTAAACCTAACAGAGCAGCCTATTCTAGCTTTACTCAGAGATTATAAAGTAGGGCAATTCAAACTCTTCAAGAACAGTCTGGTGCTTCTGACCCACACCCTTTAAGTTATGTTTTCTTCCTGCTACTTACTTCTCAAACGTGAGTTTTGAGCAGTGTAGAGTAATGCTTGTTGTTTCTCAGATCACAAATGCAGACATGGTGTTAGGTTTACCAGGTGTAATGCAACACAAAAAGACAGTACTATGTCATTTTAACTAGTAGTTATGTTTACACTGGATTCAACAAATGCCTCATTTATAATGGCGTTTCAGGAGGCAGGGCTTAGAGGAGAAACAATAATGTAAAGCATGGGGAAAATAATGTTTTTAGAACGTTAAACCGCATAAAAGCATTGCATTACACCAAATTCACAAAATAATGTTATTTTTAGCAACATCATATGACCCCTTTAATGCCTTTTTGTAGAGCTACTTAGAGGCTGCATTTATTTGATAAAAAAACAAAAACAAACTTAAATTATTGTGAAATAATATTACAATTAAAAATAACTAATTTCCTTTTATATAATTTTAAACGGAGACATTACTCCAGTGTTGATCTGGTCTTTCAAAATAAATAAAGAATACAAATTTTAACTCCAAACATGTTCTTTTTAGGAATCCCACCATATTATACTTGTGTTGTTCTTGGTCAAAAATGACAAGCCTAAAAAAATTGCTTGTAATTAAATTACCAAACATTATAAAAACAACAACAATAATTGAACAATAAAAATCTGACTGACTCCAAACTTTTGACCAAAACGCCTAGAAAAGCAGTAGATTCCAGTCTAGCTTTTGGTGTTTGGTGCTTAAGATACCTTTAAATGCTCGTGTCTCTGCTTTGAAATGAAGCCTGTTATACCTTTCTCCGCACAGGATTCAGCACAACAGGTGTAGGGAGCTGAGCTGGGGTCACATTGTTCACATTTGGCTTGCTAAAGACTGGCAACAAAAAGCAAAACCAGGGAGAGAATCCAAGATATTAGGGAAGATGATTTATCTCTGCTGTCAAAAATGTGACAGCCAATAAAAACGCATCAGAGAGAATGCTGGGTGAAACTATGCAATAGATACACTCAGACTTCAGCAGAAATCTTGAACCAAAAGTTCTAAATAATAGATCTAAAAGTCTAGATATTAAATAGCTACTTTATTCAGCAATTTCTTCTCTTTTGTGTCAGAATTCGACATGTAATGAATGGAGTTCCATGACACATATGTGTGCAGTCCTCTGCTTGTAAACTAGCTGCAGCGCATGTGTATTGGTACTCTTTATGATGATGTGATGCAGAGAAGAATAAAATCATAATGTTGTTTTATTTGCACACAAAAAGTGTTCTTGTAGAATCATAACATTGTGGTTGAACCACAGATGTCACACATACTATTCAAACAATATACTTTACTATGTTTCTGGGAAGATTACAGTTACAGTGTTGATGCTTGGAGTGTCAGAAAGTTCTCGGATTTCATCAAAAATAAATCAAATTATGTTCCAAAGATCTTACAGGTTGAGTAATTAACGACAGAATAAAAAAAAAAGTACTGTACTAAACTATCCCTTCAGCAGCACACCGCTGTTCTTTTAAACTTCTTTTTATCCCCTAAGCGAAGAAGAAAAAAGAACCTTGCCACAAGTATATCAGGGCCTAAACAAACAGATCGGCCCTGGAGGACTTCGACACGGCTTCCTATTAAAAAATGTGCCAGATTTTCACCGTTAGGCGAAAACGATCAAGCGCATCTGAAGAGTTCGAAGTGTCAGTGTGTGTTCACGGAGGGACGTGCTTCGTTAGAGGTCGCCAGTCTGATCAGATTCAGCGGACGCATGAGGGACTGGCGGCGCCGGGAATGAAGTTGGTGTCAGAGCGAGCGGAATGACGGAAGATCCGACAGCCTCCCAGAGAGAAACGCCAGGGCCCTGAAAAGCTAATTTACTCTGTTGTAAAAGTGATGGCATCTCAAAAACAAAGTGACATTGAAAGATGCATCCGAGGGGCTCATGCCAGTCACGTCCCCCCTCCCCAGCCACGCCCCAGGTGTCGATATATAACATCCCCACTCATATTGACTCCAGGGGAGAGGACCAATCAGTGTCCTCCGAGCTCACGCTTGATACCCCCACCGCTTCCCCGACAGCATAAGGCTGTCAGCTCCCAAAACAAGATGTCGTGTCAACGCCGGAAAATTACACAATAACGAGGCCCACTTGAGATTAGGCTAATGAGAAAATCAAAATACAATTTAATTCTTGTCAGCAACGAGACATCTTTAAATTAACTCTCCCTGCATGCTGATTACCCGACGCACGCCACTCAGCCAGAGGCTGCTTAAAATAACCCTCCGGCTCTCTAGGCGACACGTGTGCTTTGTATATCCGCAATGGAGAAAGGGAAGAAAAGCGTTTCATTCCACTCTTGTAATAAAGATCTGACCTGAGGCGTGACTCTGGGTAAAGTATCAGTGTATATTTCGGGTTCCGAAGCTGAACGCAGAAACCAATTACCTGAGCAGAATTGGCACTGTGATGCAATTCACAATGGTTGAATCCTTCATACATGGCACTAATTTAGATGGGAAGAGATTAGGAAGCAATGGATTTAAATATTTGCTGCAGCAACATATGGTAAATTTGAATCAAAATGCACACATTTATATGAACAATTTACCTTCTCTTTACTGGTCTCAGGAGGGCTCGTGTTGTCTCTTTGTCTTTGGCGTCGGTCGTCCAGTCTTGGTTATAGATGTCACTGTGGTAATTAACTGCCAAAATGTTCGTTACATTTAGCCACACAGCGGCTCGTTTTCTGTTCCTGAACACTCAGCTAGCATATGGCACCGAATGTTACACACTCCTAATGGCCCATGAGAGCTGCCACTTCCTAATAAACCTGCGGCTGCAACAGCGCTGAAAGCACAAAACCTGTTCGTGTAACTCACCTAAATGTGACCGCACGAGATTGGGAAAGTATGTGTATGGGAGATTACAAACTGTCGAGGAGGGGAGAGAAAACAAACAAACAGGTATTTCAAAGACAAAATTACTGGAGCTATTTTTCGAGGTAGTCCAAGCTAGCAGACCATGTTAGCTTTGTTGCAAACACGCCACTGTGGCTGGTGAACTAGCTAATAACCAGATGTGACCAGCTAGTAGCAAAAAACAACCACCGAAACCGATTTCCAGTTTACAATCCAATCAAGGAGATAAGCTTTTGTTGGTGGACTAAGGGACTTCTTGATGTCACAGTAGTAGCTGATTCGGCCTACAAATGCACTAGACAAAAAAACAATAGTTTAACAATTTGTGCACTACCCATTTTAATCTGTTTGCAAGATTAGAATAAGTATATTTAAAAAAAAAAATGTAAGTATGCTTATGTTTACACATAAATAAACAATATGGGACAACTAATCTGTGGGACAACCAATTTAGTTGTATGTGTTTTTAGAGATTTTTTGCTGCATTTATTTGAAGAGAAATACAGAAAAGGTAATACTGTAAAATAATAGTATTTAGTTAAATATTTTAATATATTTGAAAAAAAAATAATGTATCATTATTTTGTGTGTGTGTGTGTGCAGGTTTATGTGGTTTATGAGGACACAAATGGGTATAATGACATGGGTATGACATAGGTATTACAATATGTAGGACATTTTCAGTGTCCCCGTAATTCAAAAGGCTTAAAAAACATACTAAATGTTTGTTTTTTTGAAAACTAACAATGCAAAGGGTTAGGTTTAGGTGTAGGGTCAGTGTAGGGCAATACCACATACAGTCTGTACAGTAGTAACACCATTAAACATATGGAGAGTCCCCATGAATCACAAAAACCAACATGTTTGTGTGTGTGTGTGTGTGTGAAAATCGCTATGCTTTCCCCCCAGGATTCTTTGATTAATAGAAAGTTCAAAAGAACAGCATACATTTGAAATTGTAACATTGCCACTTTTTTATACATTTCATGCAGACTTGCTAAATAATAGTATTACTTATTTTTTAAAGAATTCTTTCTAACATGCAAACAACAACAACATCAACAAAAAAACAGTTAATCTTACAGACCCCAAACTTTTAGTATTGTACACCACAATACTGGCATGCTGTCTTGCTACAGTACATATTCATAAGTAGAATTTCTTAGAACTTCTTTTTAATAATACAATAAAAATGCATGAACTACCAATGCACAAAAACTACTCCAAAATGTTTCCTCTTTTCTCACTCATTCCTATCACTGATTTCTCCAGGGACACAACCTTATGATCTTTAAAACTAGCCTCATTTGACACCTCTCATAGCCAGTTAAAGATGTATTGATCCTCACAAACGTCTATATACCTCACATTTGATTATATTGAACCAATTAATAGCTTTTTCCTCATGAAACACGCAAACCCTAGCACTCCCTCCCTTCCCACAGCTCACCCTGCTGTGTTGTGTTTTTACGAGACGGTATCATCCGGATGGAGGATACGGTGGCCAGAGGCGGGTCAAATGCTTATACCAGTTTTTCCTGTCACACAGTCCAGGCGAGTACCTGGGCCGGCAGAGTGGGGGGTGGAGGAGGGTTTTTTTTTGATAGCTCGCTGAATCAGTCAAGCGAGTAAACCGTTTCCACCTCATGGTTTCGCCCGGGCACTCCTGGTAGCTCCAGCTGAGCCATATGGCCCCGGGAATCTCTGTTCATGTGAGGGGAGGAGAAACACGTCTCACACACATCACTGCTTTATACACTCCATCAACATATGAGCTCTATTGCCACTGTCTGCTGCTACACACTCACACGTACAACAAACACAGCACAACTATCCTTTCATAAACAAACACACGAGTCATTGTAAAATCGGAGAAAGATGAAAGCGTTTGTATTGAATATTTAGCATTTGAGAATTTAAGAAAACAAGATTTGTACATTTTCTTAAAAGAAAAAGATTTGCTGTGCTATTGCTAGGGTGTTACTGCATTGTTATGCTGTTGCTAGGGTTTTCCAGATGGTTGCTAAGTAGTTTCAACACGTTCTAGAATGTTAAGTGGTTGCTAATCTAGTTTTAACACATTGCTCTGATATCATCACTAGGGTGTTTTAGATGTTTGTTAAATGTTGTTTTTCGCAGATTGCTTTGTTGTTGCTAGAGTGTTCTAGATTGCTGTTGAGTGGTTGTTAGTTTTAACATGTTGCTATGCTGTCACTAGGATGCACTGGATGGTTCTAATTTGCTGCTAGGGTGTTCTAGACTAATTTACTGTAGTTTTAACATGCAGGTACAGTATGTTGTTGTTGTACGGGTGTTCTAGAATGTAGTGGGTCCTAATTCAGTTTAGTCATTGGTTAATTCATTTATTAATTATATATTGCTATGCTGTTGCTAGGGTATTCTATATGGTTGCTGATGTAGTTTCATCACATTGCTGTGCTGTTCCTTGCTGAAAACAAACCAAAACAAAAGCTGGTTCTTTGCTGGTTTATGCTGGTCCTCTGCTAGTTTAAGCTGGTCTTTTCTGGTTTATGCTGGCCCTCTGCTGGTTTAAGCTGTTTTTTTTTTTGCTGGTTTAAGCTAGTCCTTTTGCTGGTTTATGCTGGTCACTTGCTGGCAGAGGACTAGCATGAACCAGCAAAGGACCAGCTTTAACCAGCATCCCGGCTTCAAAACCCACCTAACAAGAATATGCTGTTTTTTTTCAGCAGGGTTGCTGGTGTGTTCTAGATGGTTGCTAATATAATTTTAGCATGTTGCTATGCTAGTTTTGTAATAGTTACAATTTTAGGGTAAGAGATCAAAATAAATCAAATTGCATGCGTCCTGCATGAGCTCCTCGGCTCAGTGTGCCTAAAACCTGTATGCTATCCGCTAGGCTATGGCTCTGACTAACACTTTAACGTAAACGAACACCTTCCAGCTTCTGAACTCGGGCCAGCGCTGTGAGCACTGACAATATTTTGTGCTGATAAAAGGTTACAGCTGTGTTTGTGGAATAGCTGTCCTTACCTAATCGCATCAGTCTTCCCTAATGTATAGCCTTCTCATCGACTGATGTGATATATAACCTTCAGCGCGTATGAAAACCCGCTGTTTCTGCAGTGGAGGGATTGGCCAGAGCTGCCAGCACTCGGTGACAGCATATGTAGGCATGACAGATGACAGTGCAGGAGGAAGTGACTCGGGAGAGGAAAATGATCAGGAGGGAGATGCACAAGAGTACGCACACACACACACACAGCCGCCATTCTCCTCAAAGGCATCTTCCCATCTATTTGACACAGTAATTACAGCACATGCTGATTCCAATGATGGATGAAGTCCCAGTCTGGGATGCACTCTTCCTTCATTTTTCTCTGTCTCTCTCGCTCACACACTCAACTGTTTAGGTGAGGAAAACTGCCCTAATAAGGGCACTAATCTTGCACACTTTGATGCAACACCGTATGCAAAATGAGTTGGATATACAAACACTCAGTATTTATGAAACATATTATGCACTGCATTAGATTTAGACTATACATTACATTGCTGAATGCATTGACAAGCATTTATGGTACAACAACAACATGATCATGCCATAATAAAACATATACATATATATATTTTTTTTTCTTGTAATTAAACAATTGTAATGACATTGCAATCATTATTTGTCAAGTTGAACTAAAGAAGTACTTAATTGCTAGTTGCTAATTACATCTTCAGCGTTGTATAATTAATGTACTTATTATTATCTGCAATGTATTGTATTTCTCATTACTAATTACTTTTTAAAACCCACATTAACCATAATATTTAATTCAGTTGCATCAAAAGAAAGTGTAATTAAATTTTTATTTTAAATTTTTATGCATAAGTAATTGAATTACAGTCAGTAACTAATTACTTAGCAATGCATTACACCCAACTGTTTGTAATTTAGTACATTTATAATAAAATGCAATACTGAATAACATGCTACAATTAAAATGTATTGTCAAGTACTTTAAATATGTTGGAGTAGTTGCATTTTGACTAACAAAACATGTAAAATACTTGACTATAATACATCAAAATAAGTGTCCTTATTAAAAACATGACAAAACATATGTAAAATATACATGAAGTAACTTACAAAGTGAACTTCTTAAAAATGTTTGTCAATAACTACGAAAGTGTACTATTTTATTACTATTTATATACTATATATGTACACTTAAGTAGCTTTTTATTGCATAAATATTATAATGTTGACAGGTACAGATTTTTTTTTTTAAATAAATACACCTTTAAGATTTGAAGTATGCTACAAAATTCAGTCTAGCACAATTCTTTTTTCACAAGAAATGGAGAACTTTATTGTCAAAAATCAACAAATTTAGCACACACACTACTAGGAAACATAAGAGCCAATGCCTTCATGCAAACCGACTCAACTCGCTTACATATCTTTTACTTCCAGGCAAAAGTGACAAATGACTATTGGGTTGCCTTTCAGTCAAGATAGAAACACAAACGTGCGGCAGATCGCTCACGGCAGGGTGAGTAAGTGAACGGTGTTTGCCTGTTCAGCGGTAGCAGATGTTGGCTAGCGTTTAATAGAGATGTTAATGCCGAAGCTGAGCTGGAGCTCATTCAGTTTGGCTGCTCTCCCTGCGTCTCGCTTGCTCTTTTCCCTTTCATTAGCACAAGTGTGAACACCTGGTGCGAGCCCCGGGACACCAGCAGAGCCGACGAACCAACATGCCTCTCTGCAACCCCTCTCCAACCACACACACACAGCAGTGGCGTCGACGGCTGTGTTGGCAGTTCTGGGAAGGGGATGGAGAGGGTGATCATAGCCTGAGGGTCTGAGAGAGAGAAAAAGAGCCAGAGACAGGGGAATTGAAGCATCTTTGGCTGATATTCTCATCCTCCTCAGTGTCGTCCCCTCATGTACTCTTAGTAATAGAACCAGCGACCCCTGACGCATCACAGTCAGGGCAGTGTGTGTGTGTGTGACAGAGACACTGTCAGCTGAATGTCTGACCTTTAACTCTGCTTCTATGAAGAGATCGAGTCACACTGAATGCCACATGAATGTTACAAATGCTAGTTGAATGAGAAGCATAATTACCATATAGATTAACAAGAATTTTTATTAGTACTATTATTGCTCATACACACAATAGGAATAGAGATTTCAAGGATTAATTCTTAAATATTAAACATCAGCGTGGGACTTTTCTGCTCAGACACAGCTTGTTAATGAGACGGGCTATTACTTTTCAAACTAATTATTTTTGTTAGTCAAAGGCTGCATTTTTTTTTTTATCTGTGAAAACTGCAGTATTGTAAAATAATAGACTCTGTCTACGCTGCCATTCAGATTTTTTATGTTTTTAATAGAGTCTATAATGTTCATTAAGGTTGTATTTATTTGAAATAAATAAATGAACATTATTATTGTGAAATTAATATTGAGATTTTTAAAATAAAACTTAATAGCACGCATGCCAGACTGTATGCATAAAAGCCTTGGATTTAATGTTTATGATGTTTAATTTATGTTTACATTCAAGGAATGGAACAGATGCTCTTGTCCACAAAGCATCACATCTGCAGACAGTGCAGTGCAGACAGCAAACCAAACCTGTCCACAAAAATAAATACATAAATAAATAAACAAACACATAAAATAAGAATAAAAAATACACTGTAGTATAATAATACACAGAGTAAATGTGTATTACAGTGTGAACATTTGTGTGTGAAATACTTACAGTGCATTCTAAAGGGTATGAATTCTCAAAAGGTTAATAGTTTAGGTCTTTTTTTTTTACTTTTTCCCACTGAAAATATTAATGGCATGTAAAAAAGAGGAAGTGGCTGAGAAAGGTAGCATTTCCAGGGAGGATGTGCACGTTTGTTGGCCTTGAGTGCTTTTAGCTCTGTGTCGAAGCCGTGAGCTCTGGGCAACTTCACTCCACCTACACCAACTTCCTGTCCCACTGGCATCGTCCCCTGGCACTCAGGAGAGTACGAAGTAGCCAATCGGTGAGAAGAGCCTCCCCGATTGACGTCAGAGGGGCCGGGACTTCCTGCGTGGTGTTGAGAGAAATGAGCTCTCTTCCTCTGTGGCTCCTCAGATGAATGACAGAATAGAATGAAAGTGTCTGGCATGTCTAAATTTACACCTCCTACACTCTGGAAATAGTTACATATATTTGAAAAAAGAATAATATATTGTTTGTTGTTTTGAGCATGGGCCTTTTTTTAATGGAAGTAAAATTAGGGACTGCTTTGTCATAATGGCACTATTCTGCACATGATCATTGCAAATTATAAAAATGATGAATGATTTAATTATTACAAACAACAACAACAATAATAATAATCATAATAATAGTTTTATAAATGTTTTATAATATTTTCAGCTCATAAAACTTACATTACAATAATATAACAATAATGTTTATTATATGTAATATATAATACATTTTACATATAATAATAGTAAAATATTACACTTAACAATAATAATATTTCATTAGATTAAAATTATGTTCCCCATATTGAGCATGCAACAGTATATAATTACGCAAAAATGTTGGTCAAATAATGATTCTGAAATATACAGTATGCATGGTCTGAATATGTAAATCAATGAAATTCTATGAGCATTAAAAAAATTAATTAATGCAAAATTAAAATGATTCTTGGTCTATTATAATAGAGTGTAAAAATTTTAATAATAATAATAATAATAAAAATAGTAATAATAATTGTTATAACATTATTTTATTATTTATTAAATAATTTAATGGTATATAATCATGCAAATTTGTTGGTCAACTAACGCTACTGATATATACAGTATCAATGGACCAAATAAACAAATTCATTGCTTAAAGACACAGTAGAAAACCTGTTGCCAAATATATATTTTTTTTATGCATTGTAAAGATCAAGTAATCAATTGTAATTCTTTGGTTAAATTATGAATAATAATAAAAAAAAAAACGAAAAAAAAAAACAAAGAAAAAAACAAACCACCAGACTATTCTATTTGTCAAGAAGTTTTAAAAAGGGCCGTTTGATGCATTGGACAGAACTGCACAATTCATCTCACCGCAACCAGATTTATCCCTGTCACACAAGCAGACATGATTTCTCCAGCGGTTGAGATAGCAGTGTATTTCTGTCAGACAGGTTATATTTACTCTGGTCCGGAGAGAGAAGCTCCACCAGAGGAAATGACAGAGCGTGAAATGCTTTTCTGTGATTAGTAAAGACACAGGATATGGCTCTCAGCACATCCTTTAGCGTGAGAGAGTTGGAGCTGCTGCCAAGCAGACGCCACTTCCTAAATGATCCTCTACAGTAGTGTGTGGCGCAGAAAGAAAGATTTACACTGTTTCCTGCTGCATTTACAGACTCACACACCATCTCAAAACGATGACAAAACTTTTACTGCAGTAAAGTTCTCATGATTAGATCATCTCAATGTCAAATGAGTTTGCTGAAGAAGATGTTTGAGAGATCTCAATCTGAAGGTGTGTTTGAAGTGTCGGCACGCTTGTCTGTACAGTGTGGGACTGAATTTTGCACGCTTTGTCAATCACTTTAACATGTTTCAGATGGTCTACAGTTAATGTGTGCTCTCTTTGGTCTGTCTGCATGAAACTACTGAGAATAACCTCACCACTGACCCAATCTCTGTCAGCTAACTGACTGCTTTCTTAACATTTAATAGGTAGACTTGGTACTGGTGCCAAACTCTTAAAACCAATTGCCATATGTCTACGCTGTACTTTGGGACAAATGACAGTAACGCTGCTCAGATTTTGGTTTGACTTACTTCTTATCACAGGCTGTCTCAGACACCTTGGAGATGAAAAGAAGACTATGTCGACAGTAAATGGCACAGTGAAGAGATGGATGTAAGGAGAAGACAGCAGCCTATTCTAGGTGAAGAGAGCAAATCAATACATCAATAAGTGTTTATATGTGTTTGTGTTGGTGGAAGGGTGAATGTCTTTAAATGTCTGGCAGTTGATGATGAGTCAATTAAAACACATCAAAGATGTCCACCACCAACAACAAAAATAATAGTTGATAAAGCAATTAATTTAAAGAATGACATTTATTTAAATAAATATGTCTGAAATAAAACAGAGACTCTGCTCCACCTGGACGAATGACCTAGATTATTGCATGTGATGCATACTAATATAAACAACAACAACAAAAATAATGATAATAATGATATTTCCCGCTAAAATTTTAATCCATAATAACTTTTTTGTGTAAAGTGTAAAAAAAAGACTGTTAAAGTGTGTTTTGCAATTATAATTAATGAATAATAAAATACTTTAAAATAGATATCTATTGTTAACATTATTCTTGTATTATATTGTAAAATTTCATGTACCTTTAACACTTAAAACAACTAATACCACACAAAAATAATTTATAATCCTTTGTATAATTATTTATTTGATTTAAATAAAATAACACCACCAACAACAATTATTATATTATTATTATTGCTAGTCATTTATTATAAATTTATCACACACACATACACACACACACACACACACATATATATATATATATATATATATATATATATTATTCATAGTTTTTGGTAAAATATATACATATAATTATTGTTAGTTAATTCACTGTGATTTTTGACATTTTTTTTGTAATTATATGTGAAACTATTAAAAAAATAAATTAATTAAAATAAAATTAAAATATAAATAATGTACTACTTTTATTTTATTAATTAGTGTTTTCCAGTGCATAATTAACTCTTCCTTTCATTATGTTGATCTATACGCCTTCAATATTATTATTATTGTGTCTTTGTACTTTATTTATCTATGTAGTATATATAATTTTAGTTACGTTTTAATGTATTTCTTTAATATTTAATACATACAATAATTCTATAGCATGTTTTAATCTAGGCACTTTTTTTTACATTCAGTGTTTGTTTATAGTTTTCATGCCATAAATCTGTACACACTGATATTCATCAGACGAGCGGAAGGCATTACCCTTGTCCACAGTCCAGTCATTCATCGCCCGCCATGATCCCATTGTGTGAGCGGGACACAGCGGCCCTCTTTGATGTGAGAAGTTATTTAGCAGCCAAGTGGACGCAAACAAATCGCTCATACAGGAACTGTCCAGGAAGCCACTCCGACATCAAACAGCACAGTACCAAACAATAGTCTGGGATAGTCTATTCTGCACAGCTTTCTGCCGCTGCAGAGAGATAAGTATGTGTCGCACGCTATAACCTAGGAAGATATTAGTCATTCGGCCGGGCACGAGGTGAAGCAAAGACAATGTCACTGTGTTATTTCAGATGGAAATATCTCTGAGAGTTATGGAAGTCTGATTTCCTTGTCTCTCGCTGTGAATCCCAGGTGCTCTACTCTCTCAGAACATACATTTCCATGTCATTAGTAGTTAAAACAACTGCAGACCATGGCATGTTGACTTATAGCTAGAATTCTAATATATTTCAGCATTATTACAAATTCCATAGCAAATTAAATTGCAGCAGACAACAATATTCAGGCGTCATTGACAATCTTGATTTGGTTGCACATAAAATAAAAAAACTTAAACACATAAACTACCATTCAGTAGAAGATCAATAAGATTTTTAATTATTTAAAATACCAAAGTTGCATTCATAGTAATAGTGTAAAATATTACTACCATTTCAAATAGCTATTTTCTATTTCAATATATTACTTTTAAAATATAAAATGTAAAATGCATTCCTGGGATTTAAAACTTAATTTCTAGCATCAATATGCTTATTTGCATCTAAAGAAAACAGTTTTGATTAGCTTCATATTTTTGTGGAGCCTGTGCTACTTTTTTCAGGATTATTTGATGAAGCTAAAAAGCATTTAAAATTAGAAATACTTTCCAATTTTTTTACTATCACTATTTATCAATTTGACACACCTTTCTTGAATACAAGTATTAATTACATAAAAAAAAAGGAAAAAGAAAGTAAGAAAACAACCTCTGAATGGTCGAATGATATACTGTTTCAAAAATAAATAAATTAATAAATATATATATATATATAAAAATTTTTATTTATTTTATTATTTATCAAAGAATCCTGAGAAAGCACCACAGGTAAGAAATAATAAAAATAAATAAATCAATAAAAAGCAGCAGCAGAAAATATCAAACATTAATAATAAATCTGCATATAATAATAAATGATACATTTTATCCTTTCAAGATTCTTTAATATACTGTATACAGCGTTTTAAAAAAATTCTTATTGATTTGAAGTAGAAATCGTTTGTAATGTCTTTACAGTTAGTTTTCATCAATTTCCTTAATAAAAGTATCAGATAAAAAAGTGTGAAAATGCAGTGTAATCACCAGTGTGTGTGTGTCTAATGTGTCCCTCTACACCTGGCTGTGCTTGTTCTTCTGTTCTCCAAACGCTCTCCAGGGACGAGGGCCCTGCAGTGAGACACGGATCCAGCTAGACTACAAAGTGAGAAATAATCATTCATTAACCTCTGGCCTGCTGGGTCTGGAGATCGACCCGCTCCGGAGACAAACCCCATTGTTCCCTGTCCCGCTGCAGCTGGGTCAAGCCAATTGACTACACTCATAATGATCTTAAAAGGATTAAGTGGGCAAACACGCTGGAGAGTTCTTTTTTCAATTACACCACAAGTCATTTACATGAAGTGGAGCAGAGAGCCAATAACCCAGACCTGAAACAGCACAGCCCTCTGGGAATAACGGCCCCCGAGCTGCTCCGACTGGATCTCAGTGCGTGTGTGATACAGAGAGCAGAGAGCTTGTCTTTGACATGTTGTCTTGTAACTCATTCCCAAGGGGAGAGCGCTTTTATTCACTCACAGCCACAAAGAACTTAATCAATCTGGCAATTTAGTGCAGCTGCAGCATGAACAACTTTATTTATTTATATGTTTAATCCATTTACAAATTATTTCCTTAATGTTTCATTTATGCGCCATATTGAAACTGTAACCACAATGTGACAAGGAGAAAAACAGATATTGCTGTAAACATTTGTGTTTGCACATGCAAAATATGTTAGCATACATTTTATGGCTACCTACTCTAATGGCATAAACATACCTCGGTGCACATTTTAACGATACTATAAACATGTACCAATAACTACATATCACTGCAGTTTCCAAAAGAAATGAACACTAGAGGCAGTAAAACTCAGACACCTTTTGTTCCTTTTCACACAAATCTTTCACAAAGTGTAATTTTCTCATAATTTGGAAAAAATTGCCCTTAAAGAACATCATGCTATAAATCCAAAACAATATTGCAATATACTGTATGCTGGGAGATTTGAAAACTGATGCTTTTGAATGGGTTTATAGATGGATTTGGTGTAGGGCATATTTTCAACATGATAGAGCATTAATTTTTAGCAACAGTTCACAGATATTTCAATTCTGAATCGCTGCAGTACATAAATATATCAACTTATTAAAATGTGCCAGGATTCACATATTGTGAACAACTTGTGTTTTAGCACAACTCAGTGGACTTTGAAACTGCCCTGAAACATGCAGTAAGAAACGTAAAAAGGTGTTGCACAAAAAGTGCACAGAGGTACATATTTTTATGAGACCAGGTTGGTTTATTGCAATATTAGATAATGTTTCTCTATGGCAAAACAATAACACGGTAGTGTCTCTTTTGGGATTGGGATATCAGCAGAGTTTCTTATTACCCATGGTGCAGTGAAAGATGTGTTGATCTGTGGCAGGACTCCCAGCGATCGAGAGATGAGAATAATGTGATAATAATGACCCTCCTCACCTCGCTGCGCTGATGTAAGCACTGCTGTCACCTGTGTCCATCAGAAGAGGGTCAAAGGTTAGGAGATAATGATGTTACATTTTGATAACAGAGAGGAGGCGAGACAGGGATCGATGACCAAATGTCTCTGTCACCTTGAGCTGCCGGGAGGATGCCAACTCTCATCTGCTGAGAAAACACGACATTCAATAAATATGAGAAGTATTAGCATCGTGGACTGGTGCCAGACTAGTTCTCTAACAAGGACAAAGTGCTGATTGGTTTTAGATGGGTACTTCACATGATTTTATTCAGCAAGAGTGCATTCAATTGATCAAAGGTGACCGTAAAAACATTTTTACATTTTTCAAGAGATTTCAATTTCAAGTACAAACTCTTCTTTTGAGAAAAAAGAAAAGTAGCATATGAATGATACTTAAAAATTGCCCTGGAGAACAAAACCAGTCTAAAGTCACGGGGCTATATTTGAAGCAATAGCCAAAAGTACTTTGTATGGGTTAAAATGATTTTTTTCTTTTTCTTTTACCAAAAATCATTGGGATATTAAGTAGAGATCATGTTCCATGAAGATATTTACTTAATTTCCTACCATAAATATATGAAAATGTCACTTTTGATCAGTAATATGCATTGTTAAGAACTTCATATGGACAACTTTAAAGGTGATTTTTTTCTGCACCCTCAGATTCCAGCTTTTCAAATAGTTGTATTTCAGCCAAATACTAATCCTAATAAACCATCAATTGAAGGCTTATTTATTCAGCTTTCTGATTATCTATTAATCTCAATTTCAGAAAATTGACACTTATGAATGATTTTGTGGTCCATGGTCACATAATGATGCAGTAAACTATAACAAGTCTCAGTTTGCTTAAAGTATGTATCAAGTTTTATTTTTTATTTTACATACATATACTGTATATATTAATATATATGTTTTAATATGTAATAAATAATAAGAAAACAGATATAATACATAAAGTATGTCTACAATGACAACGCGTCAAACAAAGAATTATGTTGAAACAATTTGTTAAATATATAAAATATAAAAGCACTGTACACAATTTTATTAATGGATAGCAAGGTGCTATCCATTATCCAACAAATTAAAACTACCCTATGCTTAAACTAGTTCCATTATGTCACAGATATTGTCCTCAGGCATTTCAGATAGTTGAAACCATCTGAACGGAGATTCTCCACACGGTCAGCTGAAAGTAACAAGACTTTGATCCCTGGATCTGAAATGCCAGAGAGTTACTGATTCCTCATCAATTACGCTCATCTTGGGAATTCTCACTATGCAGCCCTTCCTTCGTAAGCACTAAAGTATCCCGCAGGACCCGGTTTCAGAAAAGCTTCCAGAGCAGCTTTACGTCAGGACCTGCTATGAAACTTTCATTTGCAAGAAGATTTATATTTGCTCAGTTTTCCTGAGATCTTTACTTCATAATTTTAACAATTTTATACTGCTATCTTTTAATAACAACAACAATAATAATAATAATTAAATAAACAGCAAATATTTAAAAATAAAAAATACATTTAAATAAAGAATATTTATTTAAATACACATTTAAAATATTAGATATGCATGCATATTTTTTATGTCCAGTTTTTTTGTTAATTAAATAAATATAGCAAATTATTTAAATCAAAATTATATAATTAACTGTATCATTTAATAGAAATCTTGAATATATAACATGCATCACAGAGCTTAAAAAGCTCGGATAAAAAAAGAATAAAAGAACAAAAGCACAGTATCCATTACTCATGTAATATCACTGAGACAAATGTGCTCCAGTGAGAGTTCAGGAAGACATTGTTATTCTAGAACAGCAACATAGTTTGATCATTACCTAAATAAACCTTAAACACAAAGCAGCAGGATGCCCAAAAATGGAGAGAGAAAAAGAAAGAACGAGAATGGATGAGGCTGCGGAGGCAGAGAGGGATATATAGGCCAAAATGCCAGTTTCAGTTGCTCAGGGAACTTAAAACCACAGATGACAGCTAGGGTCGTCTTAAACGCCAAGACGGATTGTCTCCTTATGACAGCGCCAGTCATAGTTAAATGTTTGTCTCTCTTGATACAAATGAGCATTTCAACAACTATAGTGCATTGACTGTATTAACTGTTGGTGACAGCTCATAAATATAGGTGAAAAGCTAATTATTTAAGTCTAGAAATATACCTATCTTTGCTGGAAAGGATAAAATTGCATTCAATCAGCTACACTTTTTTTTTGGTGCCATATATGGTATATCTACATACGCTACTTGTATGTAAAAAATAAAATTAAATTAAAATATTAAAAATAAATAAATAAATACAGAAATACACTTTTTTTTTCTGCAAAATGCATTCCATTGCTCAAACGTGACTTCTGACACTTCTATGTTACAAAATATTAATATTTTAAACAAATGTTCTTTTAAACTGTCAAGTCATTCTCTCTTTCTTTCTCTCTCTCTCTCTCTCTCTCTCTCTATATATATATATATATCTATATATATGTAAATAATAAGAATGTAAAGATAAATGGTAACACTTTACAATAAGGTTCATTAGTTAACTAAATAAAAACTTGAGTAAACACGAACTAAAAAATTAACAATGCTTCGACAGCATTTAGCAATTTTAATTAATGTTAACTTGCAAAATTATAAATGCATTATTACAATCACAAGTTTTGTTCATCAACATTAGGTAAAGCACTTTGAACTAACATGAATAAACAATGAACGGCTGTATTTTCTAACTAACATTAAGATTAATAAATAGTGTAATAAATGCACTGTTCATTGCTTATTCATAATACACTAACTAATGTTAACAAATTAAACCTTATTGTTAAGTGCTACCAGATAAATAAATATATAACAATACAATATTTATATGCAATATATATTTATTCTGGTAAGAAATTTACATTTCAATTAATTAATAAATATTATTTTAATCATATAGACCTCAAAATTATCTATAATCTTCTTTACAATTATTTTCTTATTATATACTCATACACATGTTGATAATTATTGCTGATAATTAAGTTATTTAATCAAATGAATGGTAATGAATTTACTAAAATGACTTGTTGGTTGATTAAAACTCTTACTGCTTTAATTTTCAGTCATCGTCATGCTGAATTCACTGTGGTATTTCAGCTAGTTGTTTATGTAAGCATTTAAGAACGCATCCCTCGCTATCAAAGGCCAGTTGCCAGTGCTGAACTCCCCTCATTTGTGGGACAGTCAACGATAGGATAAAAGCAGGCAGCAACGCATGCGGCCGTCCACATATGGTCCGCATTAGAATCGGGACCGCCCCGCTGAACTCCGCCCCCGCGCCCCTGAGTGGCTCAGCCCGCTGACAGACAGGTTCTGAGTCCACATATGCTGAAATCCAAAAAGCGTTACATGGTCTCTTTGATACTGGCTGATTTATTGGGCCTTGGCACCAGTTGTGAATGTCTTCAGCGACGGAGAGGCTCGTCTGTGTAAGAGGATAGTGTCTATCGGATGGCAGGCCGACAGCACAACAAATGCCGCACCATTTCCACATATTATCCAGGCTTACGAAGGCTATGCGTTTCAGCCGCCCCCTTCTGCGGCCTGCGCACCAACACTAAACATATGCTACCAGACCCCCATAACCGCTATTTAATTGCTTTTGGTAAGAGATGGACCCGCTCATACTCTTTTACAATGAGCAGTCTCTTGGCTGAGCTATTCTCTCTTTTACGTTTTCATCACCATTTTTCTTTTCTGAAGTTATGTCAGCTATTGGAACCGGTTGTGAGGCTGTTTTAATATATTGGCTGAAAGAGACCATTCTTAAATTTTAATTAAAAAGTATTGTCAGATGTTTCCAATCGAAATGTAATTGTGCGATTGTTCATCCTCTGTCTCTGAAGCATGGCCGGCTCGGTTCCAGGTATTCTCTGGAGAGAGAATCCAAAATCTGTTTTTTTGGTTATTAATAGAAACTTATACCCATAATGACAAAAAACTGAAAAGAAAATCAATATTGATTTTATTAAATATGTCTGTGGTCTTAATGTGCACGATTCATCAGTGAACTTTATCCTAAAGAAAAAGACTTTCATCAAAATGTAATATCTTTCTCTGCCTCAGAAACAACTTTTCTTTTTGCTGACATAAACAAGGCTGTATGGTTGGGGAAAAAATATATTACCAATAATATCAGAAACTTGCTTTTCCTTCCAAGCGTTTTTCAAGTCTTTCCTGATATAAATAAATAAAATCACTGAATATTTGGTTTTACTTTCATACACATCACCTTACCCAAGTTAAATGTATTATTACAATGCAATCTCAATGTTGGCACAACAATTATTTGTTTCATAACTAGACAAAGAATGTTCTTTAGGACAAAATTATGTTATGATATGACCAACAAAATTGGGATCTCACTTTGAGAGACCAATCCACTTCAAGTGTATTAAAACACGCCAATGAACATGCTGATTGCATATTCAGCTTTTCACTTAGGAGCTGAGCGTGCAAAACGTTCAGCCCCCTCTCCTGCTTCGAGGATTAGCGGCTGGTGTGACGACACCGTCAGTGGTGGTCGTTCTTGTGTTCAGAGAGTTGCCACATCAGGTTGCACTACCCCCCTGTTGTGTGCAAGCAGCTATCTCCCCTGTGCGCCTCAGCTCACTTAAAGACCTTTTATAAAAGAGTAGCTCATGGGTGGAACGTCTCTTTAAAGAAGCTTCTTTTTATGATGGTCGCTGCCTCTTGTGCCTGGGCTTGAAGCACGCTGAGGTGGCTTTCGTGGATGGCAGAGGAACGGGTACCCCGCCCCTTTGCAGGTAGTGGAGTCTGGTCCGCAGCTCTGTAATGTTCACCTTCCCACAATGAGAAAATTACTGGCTCCCCCTTGTGAAAGACAGCCAGGTGAGTGCTACTTCTGGTGGGGGGAGGACTGGTCTTATGGTGATGAATTCCCTTCCCTTCCCCTCCTTCCACCGGTGCTCCGAAGCCAGGGGAGCTGGCTCAGAGACAGTCGGGACCTCCACAGGGGGTACCAGCTGTTTCCTTTGGCACTCCTCTCGACAATCGGATGTCGATCATTGCATCGGAAGGTGAGTCAGAAGGTTCTGGAAGTGAAGTTCCAGCCAGTGCGGCGTCCACTGTGCTGGATACAGATCTCAAGCCCTCGAGGCTGGATGACTGGTACTTAGGGGTGGCTCGCTCTGGTTCTCAGGGCCCCACCCCGGTACTTTTCTTCCTGGAAGTGCATGAAGAGCTCACCAGGCAGGGAATGTCACCTTTCACTGCTAGAAACCATTCTGATGGCTCTTTCTCCTTCACCACCCTTGACAGCAGTGCAGCTAGGGGGTACATGGGGGTCACCCCAGTGGAGCCGTTGCTAGTGCCTCTACCACTGGGCAGGGAGATCCTGTGCTCCCGTCCTGGGCCTGTAGGCACTTGTCTGCTCTGTTCTCCAGTGCTTATATGGCGTGCGGAGAAGCTGCATCTGCAGTAAACGCTATGGGGTTGTTGATCAGGCAAAGGCACTGAAGGATCTGCATGAAGGTGAACTCTGTAACACCACGTACCTCGTGCTTCGAGCGATGAAGGTTACGGCGCATCCTCTGGATCTGAAGTTTCTATCAATGAAGACTCTGCTCCTGCTTGCACTTGCCTCCATCAAGAGGGTAGGGGACCTGCAGGCATTTTCGGTTGAATCGTGCCTTGAGTTTGGGTCGGCTGAGTCCCATGTAACACTGATTGGATTGCCCACTGGATAGTGGACGCCCTCAGGTTACGGGCCTAATCAACAAGGAGTGTGGCATCGTCCTAGGCACTAGATATATGTAGAGCTGTGGGCTGGAAGACCCCTAACACATTCGCTAGATTCTATAGCCTTCGTGTGGAACCGGTATCCTCCTGTGTTCTCAACTCAAACGGGTAGAGGCACTGAGAGGCCCGGTTTCAAGTCGGCTTGTTAACTTCTCCAGGGTGTCCATACAGTAGACCCTGTTGAGTTCCTCAGTCCCCGGCAGCCAGATATGGCGCAGCATCTGGTACCAGGCCCTCACGCGATGAATCCCTGAGAACCAGTAGAGGGCTGGGGTCCATGTGGAGTAGCTGAAAGAACTCCATGTGTGTATTCCACGGTTAAGATCTAGAGCCTGTGTTCCCCGGCATACCTTCAGCTACCTTAAGGGTTCAATCACCTCCAGTTTTCCATATGCACTGAAATACTCTCCATATGAGTATACATCCTGAGACCTCCTACGGAAAGACTGGACTTTCGTACGTCTCTGTTCCATAGAACGGGAGGTTCCCAGTGTTCCAGTCCTACTTTAAGGTTATGTTTTGATAACAGTAGCCCCGGCCTACGCCAGACAGAGGCGGCTTGGGAGACTCCCACAGGACACTGGAAGGGGCAGCGTCCATGACGTTTTGGTAGGGATCCGAATTTCGTTGGTCATATCCGATGTGCCTCGGATTGATAGACTGAAAGGGAACGTCTTGGTTACCTATGTAACCCTTGTTTCCTGAAGAAGGATACAGAGATGTCATGTCATGTCCCATCGCCAATGGTGCTGTACCACCGCTGAGCGTTCGGTTCACCGGCTAGGCTCCTCAGAGAAAACCTGAATATGCGCTGCACCAGCTGCTCATTTATAGTCACGCTGTGATCAGTTGCAGCTGGGTGAATCGTTCCGTTTCCTTCTTCAGGGAACGAGGGTTACATATGTAACCAAGACGTTTTCAATGCAGCTGAACCAATGTAATTCATGTAGCTCGTTTCTAAAGATAGAGGTTGGAGTTTCTGTCACAAGAGTCATGAGACGCGACAGAGAGGAGCTGTCTCCACTGTGATCCAGGGAGCCAACACAGGTCAAGGGTCAAAGCCGGGTCACAGCAGTTATGTTAATGATGTGCCTTCATGGATCCACTCTGTGGCTGAAAGATACCATGACCCTCTTTTTTTTACAATTCATCGCACTTACTCAAATGTAGAAAAGTTTCTCCCTTTACACGGATAGTTCACCCAAAAATTACGATTCTGTCATTATCTACTCACTTTCTGGTTGTTACAAGCCTGTGAAATATTCTTTCTTCTATTGAGCACGAAAGAAAATATTCTGAAGAATGTTGGTAATGAAGCAGTCGACGTGGCACTGACTTGCATAGTATGAAAAAAAAAAAAATGGAAGTCAATGGCTATAGGGTATAGGGTGAGTAAATGATGACAGGATTTTTGTGTAAACTATCCCTTTAATAAATAACAGCAAGCTAACACTTGCACTACACATACATGTATGTATGTACATATATACATTCTTAAGTGTTAGCTTGCTGGTATTTATTAAAGGAATAGACACACACACATGCAAATATATAACATTATGTGTGTGTATGTTGAGCTATATTGAGGCTTTATTTGCTATACTGAGCTATACTTATATTTAGTTTTTTAAGAAGTCAATAATGAGGATACGTACGTTTCACAAATAATACAACTAGAAAACATTCTAACTTCTATAGCTTTATGGCATTTTTGTAACATATTTTGTTACTAAACCAACAAACCTACAAACATTCCCACATATATACATACTTACATATTAATAGTACAAAAGGCAAAATGGAAATGCTCCACCTCTTGTAAATATGTCTGGCAATGATACATGTACTATATAATATGATAAAAGAAAAACAGCAATGTTGTGCTTTGTGCACTCTTGTCAAACCCTACATCAAAACTCAACAAAGTCACAGAAGAATGTTTATCTAAAAACGTTTATCTTGCCATTGTCATCTGAAGTAATCCAAACCCTCAATTACTCTTCATTTCCCGCTACACATAAAGTTGATGTACATGAAGTAGTGGTGGGAACAGGGCTTTCTGCCAAATGTTTGTATTGCAGATGAAGGTCATATCAGGTCCGTGTCCAACACATCATAATTATACCATACACTAATCCCAGCACTCAGTCGGAATGCTATAAGCACATCTCCCCCCTGAACTCTTCTCAAATTTAAAACCAAAACACTACACTAATTCAATTAGTTAATAGAGGATAACACCATGCTAAATGGGGATTGATTGGAATATACGCATGTGTTCTCAAATTCTAATTACCTATTGGGTTACTCTGAACATCATCAAAGCGAGCGCATAATTCCATGTCTGAATTTGTGTTTAGCTTCCCAGCGTCATTCTATTAGCTGGGAATAACTAGTGGCACCTGCTCATCATGCAGCTTTCCTGAGCTTACAGCTGACTCATGACCCTCTCAACCAGGTACAGCACGCAAACAAGCTATTTAGCCACGTCAGGGGTTAATATAATGTGATTTCTGGTGCATCCATGAATAACTGAGCACCAGTGATGTCCATTCTAAGTGGATCCGTTCTGCATAAGAAGTTCAGCAAGTCCTGACAGCTGAATCACTTACAAACACTTGTAATTGACAGTGGAGATGTGCCAAAGAGCTGTCTAACTAATAACCATTTAACCATTTATGTGACAACTTACAGTTTGGAAACATGTCAAGCATTCATCGTGAACTTTTTCTCAATCTTGAAAAAAAAAAAAAACCCTCATGAGATGATGGATGCCTCTGCGGTGGGACGTTGCAGTCGGACCCAGGAATATTACAGTAAACTAAAATAAAAATGTTAAACTAAATCATATATTTTAAACAATTCTATCATTTCCCATTTTAATTTTAACAAAATTATAAATTAAATATTCAAAATTATAAATGAAAAACTACAATTTAAATAAAGATTTAAATCTAAACTGATTCAAAATGTGAAACTATAACAGTATCTCATTGATGCACAAAAACACTTGTTAGCTTTTCTAGAGCAGAAAGAAAAATAAAGAGCATAAAGACTCTGAATAGAGAAGTTGTGCAATGTTTTAATGGATTTTTACTCTAGTAATAATAAATTACGGGTTGCCATTTATTCTGCAAATATTTAGCACAGTAAAAACTTAATTGGTTAGGTTGACTACTTTATAAAGACTGTTCTACTATTATTTACATATTATTATATAGTTTAATATTTAAATATTTCATTTTATTTCTAATTATCTTTTCAACATTAAAATTAGCATCTAGTATTTGCATTGTATTTTATAATTTTAATCTATTTCAGCTTTATTTTACAGTACATAATTTTACATCTTTAACTTCTACCTATAACCGTAGTTGTTGATATTTATTATTGCTTATTATTTGATGAAATGTGTTCAAGAACAACTAAAATTTGACAGCTTATTTCTATTGTGTAAGTTATACAAAGTGGTGTTCATTTCGGGCTCAATATCTCAAAACTGCTCAGAATGCAGATAGAACCTTCAAATTCCAAGGCGAATATATTTAGGGACAGAATTAAGCAAATAGTTCCCTTTTCACAACCTCGTTTTTATTCACTAATAAATCATGTCTTATACCTTGACTAAGGTTATATCAAACAGATGTTTCTAGGCTAACCAACTGACAGAGCTTGGAATAGCTGGCTCAGCTAAGAAAGAAAGCAGCCTAGCGGTAGCCAATCTTGCCAGTAGATAATGCAATGTACAGCAGAACTGCATATACATTGTGTGCTGTGCTCCGGCAGCATGTTTGTTTACACATGGCCTGAGATAATTAGCCAGAAGTAATGACCAAGCTACGATGACAGCCACGGAAACTTGATGCCGTTGCACTTCGTGCTCCTCCGCCCCGCCTGAGCAACTGCAGGGCGAGGTGTCACATCTATTTTTGCCCACCGGCTGCCGAAGCTCTTCTGGCGCCAGCCCTAGGGAGCTTCGGTGCTAGAGCTGACAGAGCCGGTGTGGTTATTTGCCCCCTTGCACCCTCCCACAACCCCTTAGCTCCTGGGAGCTGAACATAACGCTACACTAAGAACACTGTCAGGACAGTTCAAGCGTCGGACCCTCACAGCAACCGACATGAAAAAATGCACAAATCCTGTCCATGACGCCTCTAGAGAATGACTTCTGCCATTACTCCAGGAAGAAAACCGGTTGCTGCGGAGACATGTGTACTGGTTTTAGGATCACAAGTGGGATTTGCAACGTGTGGCAGAACAAACACATTGTGTGCATACAGTACCTCATTCCTGCATGTCCATCAGTCTCATGGGTCTTCTGCACCCGAATACCAGATCTTCCTCAATTTCAAAATAAACCAGTGCGGTATGAAATTCATGCCACTTGTGTTTACTGTGGCTTTAGGGGGAATCCAGAGATCATGTCTTGGATATCTGCAAGCACAGCAAGTGATCCGTTTAATCATTCAGTTTTAGCAAAGATTAAGTTCAATCTAATTCTCTATCTTTGACAGATTCACTATTCATCTGTGTAATGTAATCTGACAAGCTAGAACAGAAATCCTCATAATTTCATGAAAACAAATATCAATAGTTGAGAAATAATTGAAGGAACAAGGAACAGAAAATTCTGTCATCATTTAATCACCCTCAAGTTAAACCGGTATAAATCTATTTTTTTTCTGCTGACTACAAAAGAAGATATTTTGAACAATGTAGGTAGTAAGTAAGGTTAACCCTAACCCTGTAACCCTATTGACTAGTTTGTATCTTTCGTCTTATACTACGGAAGTAAATGGCAAACAGCAACATTCTTCCGAATAATTTCTTTATTTTCAAAGAAAATCAGAAAGTCATAAAAGTTTGGAACAACCTGAGGATGAGTAAATGATGACACGATTTTCATCTCTGCATGAACTATCCCCTTAAATACAATATTACAAAGAAAAAAATTCATGTTTTTAAAATAAGTTTCTTTAAGTCTGCATTTATTTAAAATACCTCAAACACTGTAAAACAGTAATACTGAAAAAAAAAAAAATATTATTTAAGATGAATAATTAAAGATTATTACAATTTGAAATATCATTACAATTCAAACATACTGGTTTTTTATATATAATATATTTTACAATGTAATTCATTCCTGTGATGCAAATTAAAATTTCAGCATTTCAGAATCTCTTAGTATTATCATCAGTGTTGAAAACAGCTGTGCTGCTTTATATTTTTTTCTAGGCACACTTTTTTTTCCAGGATTCTTTTATGAATAGGAAGTTAGAAAGTGCAGCATTTATCTAAAGTAAAAATCTCTTGTAATATTATAAGTGTCTTCTTTACTGTCATCTGTGAGTAATTAGTTTAATGTGTTTAATGTTTAGAGTTTATGCATCCTTGCTGAATAAAAGTATTAATTTCTTTCAGAAAAAAAAAAAATCATTAATTAATTCAATATCTAAAACTGGGTGGACATTTTTTTACTTAATACAGTAAATAACTACCCCCGAAATGTCCAAGTAACCACCCATAACACTATACCAACTGCACAGTGACATCCCTCCTCGACAGAAACTGTACAAATCTAGTTCAGCCTCTATGTCTGGGCTCTCTGCAATGATAAAACTGCAAATCTGATATCTGATCCACATCTTACACACACCGTGCAAGACATCTGTTGACGACGCTGAAGCATAAAACACCCACAAAGCATGTTCTAGCTGAGAACACGTCAATGAAATTATTGACAGAACATTTCAGCTGATCAATTATCAGTAATGAATCCCTCTGTAATCATTAGCTTGCAAACCTAAACCACCAGTGTTCAGCTGTGTTGCAGTTCCTGGAGGAGGTGGCAGCGTGACACCCCAGATTTTTTGAAAGGCAGACACTAACATTTGAAAGGGCCGGGGGACTCAGGGGGGAGGCCACTGCTGACCTCCAAATGCTGCTCATTCCTTGCCGGTCTTGTGCGTGAAACATTTCTGTTGACACCAAGCAATGCGGCGTTGATGAGTTAATCTAGCAGCTGAGTGTGTCCTTTACCTAAGAGGTCCTGCACAGAGCCTAAGCCCCCTTTACAAACAAACATCTCAAACAAGTCTACCTGGCATTTTTTCAGCCGCCTTTGAATTCTCAGTAGCTGGTTCATAACGTCATCCTTTTCACCTGAAAGTCACTTTAGAGCCGTCTAACTGTGGCAGAGGGGAAATGCTGGGAAGGGAAGGTGGGGTGACTATAAGAGGTTCAGCCATTGCTGTCTCAGCTAAGTGAGACAATTTAGATACGTTAGACAAACACATCAAAACCCACAAGATGCACGGGCCAAAGCACTGTCACTGTGGATCCCAACCTCTTGATGGATGGAGATCCTCGATCTAATGATGCCTCATGTGTATCAGTGTCCACAGCTGCTTGTTTCCAGCAGTACAAGGCAGAATAGTGATAGCTATAACTTTAATATTTCTGAACCTCAACCTGGGTTAGCATTAACTCGAGAAACTAAAAATAGGCTTAGCTATGAATGTGAAATGTATCCTGGTGAGGGCTGGCGTATTGTTTGACTTACGTTGTTACAGAATTAGAGCTCCCAAAAGAAGCTGGTACCTTGTCTTCACTGACTTTTCTAAAGAATATAGATTGTGTCAAGAGACCCAAGTCAATACAGTATAAACAATTTTTAAATGTTAACAATGTTTCTCAATTGAAGTATGAAATAAACATTAAGACAACTGTTTGGAATTACAAGATTTCAAGAATTAAAAATGATACATTATCAATCTCTTTGAATTACAATTCTGGCAAGCATAAGCAGTTTCCTAGTAGACTAGCCAAGAAGACATGAACACTTCTTTGCATAGCATTGTGACGAGGACCAAACAACAGGCCTGTAAATGACTAGACTCTGTTTTTATGGTTGTTTTTAGAGGATTTCCATAAAGCTCTTCAAATTAAGAGGTGAATGCCAGTCATGTCGCTGTGATCTTGTTAAAACTGTTTACTGAGAAAACAACCTGTCTTTTTTAACAAGCAGGCACATGCTTACAGTATGGGGGTGAAAATCCTCTGAAGCAAGACATGTGGTATGCTCCAAATGTGAGGCAGCATTTCAGCGTGGGAAAGTCCAAGTCCCTCTCAGCAGGGGTGCAACAAAGTCTACCACTAAATTAGGTGTGTATATAGTAAAATTAGAGAGCATTCCAGTGACAGTGCTTGAAATGTTCTCTTTGATGCACGGTTTTACAAACAGGGCCACTGTAGTTCAATAGAATCGCGTTCAGTCGCAGGTAAAGACGCATTCGAGGCTGGTGTGAAGACACTGTTTATTTGTCGACACTTTAAAGCCATAAAACAGGTTGTTACTAAGATATACGGCAGCTTTTGCTTTGAATATCTGAGTGTTTGTATGGGGCATGGTGAGAAAAGGAACGGCTCGAGGGTGTTTATGTGATCTTTAAGCTATTGGAGCAGTGCTTCAAACCATTGCTATCTGATTAGAGAGGCCATTCGATTTAGCCTGTCAACACAGAGATAACCCTCACAGACTAAAGATAATACTCCCACCGCTTCCCAAAAAAACGCATACCTACACTAAATAAATTCAAGCTAATGGTAAAAAATCTGACAGCTGTAGCTAAAATAAATTCACTTAACAAATTACGCTTACAATGCTTAATAAGCATCATTACAATTGAGGTTTATTGTAGTTGTAACCTATGTAAATATAAACAGTACACATATTAAATTGCAATTAATCTTGATTAATCATTGCCCACTATTATAGTATATGCAATCACAATAACACAGGATGTTAATTAAAATATAATTGACTTTAAGGTCGTCAAATTTGACTTTTCATTGAACCAGGGCTAATAAATAATGAAAGACAATATACATTTAAATAATAAATCATTTTTAAATTTGTCATCTGGGAGAGTCCATTATTACTTTAACTTTTGTGGGTTTTTAAACTTACAATTCACATTTTATTCACATTTTATTATTATTATTTTCTTTTAGAAATGCTTCTTGTTGTTCCTTTATAATTATTTGTGAAATTTACATGGTTTTAAAGGGAAAAATTCCAAATAAATTCAACACCAATTGTTTTTAGTTTATGTAATAGAATGCAGCATTTTTGCATTCTTTATCAGTTAAGAGTTTGTTATATATATTTGTGTGTAGCCTATGTATGTATATGAAAAATATATAACTATAATTAACAACAAACCATTTTAATTGTGAAATGAGATGAATTGAATCTGTCTGACTACTAATAATATCCTACAATATTCTATAAACACTGAGATTGTACAACGACGTAAAAAAGCCCCCAGTCTACTGGTGGAAAATCATGGACTGCTGTGAAGATAATGTTAGGTAATTACCCTCGTCATGGTGTGTGATGATTTCATTTCCTGTTCAGTGAACATCGCGTTTGGCTCTGATGGCCAGACAGGAAGCTCAGTCTAACACCTCTGGGTCATTAGGCAAATAGAGAATCTGAGAAAGAAACAGTTTGAGAGAGCAAAATTGTCCAAAGCTCTGCTGAGCTGCAGAGACTCTTTGCTTTAGCAGTAGATGGAGGGATTGTGAGCGGATGACTAATGAATGAAGTGAGGCAGTGCTGCCCCTGTCTGTCCTGAACAGCAACACTCTTCTTGTTCAGAATTAAATCCTAGCCTATAGCTCACTGCATAGTGTGTAAACACTAAATGCTATATTAAAAGAAAAAATAAATCAAATAATAGCAACAGGATTAATATGTTGTTCTTCTGTCAATCAAAAGGAAAAAAAAATACACTATGAACATTATATAATGTGTCCCACTCCTGGTTCAGTGATGCATATTTCATAATTAAAGCCAAATGCAACAGTGTTGGGAAATATTGATTTTAGTAGAGGACATATTGCTAAACCAAAAGAATGTGCTGCTTGAGTAACTACAGTTTACAGTTCAGCTTGTTCATAATTAATTGGATATTGATTTATATATATATATATATATATATATATAAAAGACCATCAAGCTGAAAAATATAAGTATTGGAATCTTGGTTGCCATGGCTTCAGATGTACTTAAAAATGGCCAGTTTTACCATATATCTTATTTAAATATGAAAAAATAGAATTTGTAAAACATAATGTTATTCTTATTCACTGCTCCAGTCTTCAGTGTCAAATGATCCTTCAGTAATCATTGCTAATTTGCCATTTAATATACATTTCAAACAGTATTTGGAATAGAAATCTCTTTTTGACATATAAATGTCTTTACTTTCTCATTTGTCCATGTGTCCTCATTGCACCAAATCAATCAAACCCAGAGAACACCATGTGATTTCTGCCTCTGTTTCACCATCTGAGACAAATTTTGGGGATCAGTGAAAATCATAACAGGCTTACGATATCAAACACTAGCTGCAGTCCTCCTGCAGTTCCTCGTGCTCCCTGGACATAGGGATCTACCGAGGACATGGAAACGTGACCCAACACTTCACAGAAACTCACTGTACGTGACTCTTTGCTAAACACTGCTCCACCTGGGCATATCACTGAACATATCAGTGACACATGGAAATCTTGCTAAGTATGTGTTTGAAACCTGATTTTAGATAGGTTAAAAATGGAAAATTATTTAGTCTAGAAGAATAAATAATATATTAAAGAAATAGTTTATATTACTTAACCTCAAGACATTCAAGCTGTAGATGGGCTTGCTTCGTTATCAGAACAGATTTGGAGAAATTGAGCATTACATGACTTGTAGTTAATGAGTCATTAATGAAAATTCTGTCATTAATCACTCACCCTTGTGTCGTTCCAAACCAGTAAGTTTGTTCATCCATGGAACAATTAAGATATTTTTGATGATATTCAGAGAGCCATCCATAGACAGCAACACAACTGAAGTGATCCCAGATCCAAAATCGTGGTTAAAAACACTGGTAAAAAAGTCCATGTGACATCAGCTCAACCTCAGTTTAGCGACGATAGGAGAAAACCTTTTTTAGTGCAAAGAAAACAAAAATAACATAATTTACTCAAACATTCTTCTCCCATGACTTACGTCTTCCGCAATTTTAGAGAACATCACTGCATGAGCGTACATTTTCTTCGAGGCGCAAACAGCCACAAAACAAAGATTTTACCCGGATCTAAACAAGGCTGATTACGTCAAATATGTTAAAGCTTGCGTATGCGGTGCGTTAAAATGGCAGAAGACGCAAGTCACGGGAGTAAATTATGTTGTTTTTGTTTTATTTGCCCCAAAAAATATTCTCGTAACATCGCAAAAGTGAGGTTGAGCCACTGATGTCACATGGACTGTTTTACAGATGTTTTTACTATGCTTCTGTAGCGGTAGTTACTATGTTTCTTCAGTTGTATTGCTGTCTATGGAGGGTCAGATGGCTCTCTGATATCATCAACAATCCTAAGGTCTTGTGGGTTTGGAACAACATGAGGGTGAGTAATTTTTGGGTGAACAAACCCTTTTTTTTTCTTCTCACGGCTAAGAAAGACCATAATTTTGCTTTCTCCAGTGAAAAACCAAAACAGTCCAAATCAGTTCCTAACGAATTTTGATGTGAGAGGACAACAGGGTACCTTTCCATTGGAGGAAAATATCTAAAGCATTATGGAATTTTATTTGCCTAGAAGCGACAGTTTAACATTTAAACATCTTAATGATGGATTTGTTTCTTCCAGACAGCTTTTCAGTTCACAAGATCGATGGAGTGGAGAGATGTGGATTACTTGTGGATTATTATTATCAGGTGTTTGGACAGAGGATCCACTGATGAGCAAGTGATATAATGTTTAATTTCTCCAAACATTATATATCTTGGGTGGACTGAATTTCATTTTTGTGAAGAAAAAATAAAAACAAATCCCATTTGTTTCAGTTTTTACATTATGTTGCATGTTCTATTTCAATGGTGTTTGCCTCTAATCACATGATGATTTAGGGTGTTTAGGTCATTGTCACACATCACTGTCCGGCCCCAGAACACGTTAGACTTCAAAGACACACACATGCGCAAAGACACATGTTACAACATGAAACATGCACAGCGTTTGTTAAGCACCAGTGAACAAAAGGGTGCCCATACAGCTGGTTATTAAGGTGTGTGTGCATGTGTGTTGGGCCCTGGTCTAATGCCATCTGGCTCTGGCACTCTCCGGAGGCTGGCACGGTGCCATAACCTTACTTCCATCAGGCCGGTAATGCCTGCTTCTATTTCTACAGACAGAGCAAATGGTTGAGTGCAGACTTCACACAGCGGCATTAGCAGGGACAGATTTTTAGCCAGGAACAGGTCACGTTCATTGTCTGGCACGGGACATGGGCTGTTTAGGATGTTTCAACCAAGGTGGAGAAAAAACTGACGGAGGCTATTTCTGTAAACAGGAAGCAGAGTGAAGTTTGGGAACAATAAGCACTTTTTTTGTTATACTATATATATATATATATATATATTATAAACAATAATACTGTGGAGTAAATACAATTTCGATACAACAAGAAAAATTGGTGAAGGGTTCACTTTGAATAGTAAATTTCACTTAAACAACTTTGTATAGTTACAGTTTAGGTGCTGTCCAAAATACCACCATACAATTATGATAAATGTGTTAATATGACATTTTAGCAATAATAAAAATGGCATGTAATTATTTGTAATAATTATTATTATTTTTATATATTTTTTTCTAATTAAATATGTGTGTGTGTATGTGTGTATATGTATATATATATATATATAATATTGTGAAATATTATTACAGGTTCCAAAAAATATAAGTATAAAGTATAAGTATAAATATAACTATGAATCCATTGTAAGTTTATTACACAATATTTTTGGTTTGTTCTGAAAAGCTGAATGACACGCAGATCATGTTGTGTTTATTACATTACTCAGGACAGCCCATCCACAAACATACAAGTCTGATTATGTCAATGCGTACACACAAAGACACATACCGTGAACTATAAACAGAAGTCGGACCACCTTGGCAGGGCATCATGCATTGTATCTGTGCGCAGCTATTGAGAGGCCGTTTCCACAGTGGCATTGTGGGACATCTGCTGGGCTGCAAAGAGCACCTGTTTCCACAGTAATACAGGCAGGGCTCCATCACACTCATGTGCAGTTGTGGGATGTATTAGTTGCGGGTGATCATGTGCAGAGACAGCCTTCGCCCCTGGGCCTCCACACACTCTCAAATTCCCTATTAAAACAGTAATAGGAGAGGCTTGAACACAGCAGTGCCGTGTGTGTGCATGCATGTGTTTAGTTGCTAGGGTTTAATCTGGTATAGGATGCGTGTATTTAGTTGCTGGGTTTGGTCCTGGGTGCATTGGTGTGTGTTTGCTCACTTGCCGTTGTTTGGTGCACCCATTTTTTAAGGATGATGTAACTCAATTTTTTCCTCTCATCTCAAATCAGTGAGCAACTACACGGTTGTAGACATATGCATGCATACTGTATGCCTAATTATCATACATAAAGTTCTTGTGTTGCTGTAGTGGTTACAAACCTCAGTTCTCTGGGGGACGATAGAGTTTCCTTCAGATGCCCATGTCAGTAAACCGGATGTGTTAAAGCAGTTAGCTAAAAATACTTTTAGAAGATCCAGCTTAATCAGCACAGTTGCTCTTGACCTGAAAGAGAACAATGGCAGCTTTAATAAAGGGTTAGTTTACTGACATTAATTACTTACCTTTATGTCGTTCCAAACCTGTAAGACTTTGAACACAAATTAAGATATTTCTGGTGAAATCTGAGAGCTATCTGACCCTCCAAAGACAGCAATACAAATTAAATGGTCTCAGGTCCAGAAACGTAAATACATTGTTCAAACAAATATCCATGTGATATCAATGGGTCAACTTCAGTTTTGCGAAGATACTGTAGGAGAATATTTTTGTTACCCTTTGAGTTTTATCACTTCTACGTTACATATGGGATCTCGGTTGAGAGACCAATCGTCTTTGAGTCATTTGGAAAAGGCCAATGAATATTGGCGTGCAATAATCACAGCCAGGAGCAACTTATCAGGACGTGAGTATAAGAGGGCACGGCTGGCTTTCACTTGCAGCTTTTCGCTTTTGGAGCCTCGTCGTATGCAGTTCAACTGTCCGAGTCTGCTGGAAGGAGAAACAAGAAAAAAAGAGTTCCTGCTGGAGTTCATGCTCTCTCGCCGCTTCGACATCATCAACTGGGCATTCGACAGCGGATCCCGCGGGACTGGTAGCCTTTGTCATGGCTTGAACAAACCAGTCTTTTGCTCAACCGAGAGAAGAGCAAACTTTGTCCAGTGCAGAGGAACTCTTATCTCGGCATGGAGCTGGACACCATCTCTGAGTCTCGGGCCCCCTCAACAAGGCAGGCCTACGCTCAGAGATGGGGTCTGTTCGTCGACTGGTGCTCCTCACGCCACAAGGACCCACAGAGATGTCCGATTGCAGTTGTGCTTTCCTTCCTGCAAGAAAATTCGGAGCGCAGGCTGTCCCCTTCAACTATTAATGTATATATCGCTGCCATAGCAGCATACCATGATTCAGTGGATGGTGAATCCTTAGGTAAGCACAAACTCATCATTATGTTCCTTAGAGGTGCGCGTCTGGTTAATCCCCTGAGACCGCCCTCATTACCCTCTTGGGACCTTTTGAGCCCTTGGCCTCAGTCGAGTTGAAATACCTCTCATTAAAGACAGCACTCCTGATTGCTCTGGCCTCCATCAAGAGGGTTGGGGACCTCCAAGCCTTCTCTGTTGACAAAGGACTTAGAATTCGGTCTGGCTGACTCTCACGTAACACTGAGACCTCGGCCCGGCTATGTGCCCAAGGTTCCTACCCCACCTTTTCGAAGACAGGTAGTGAACCTGCAAGCTCTGCCCCAGGAGGAGGCAGACCCAGCCTTACAGTTGCTGTTTCCAATACGCTTTGTGCCTCTGCATTGACCGCACCCGGAGCTTCAGACGCTCCCAGCAGCTCTTTGTCTGGTTTGGAGGTCAACAGAAAGGGAATGCTGTCTCCAAACAAAGGCTGGCCCATTGGGTGGTGGATGCCATCTCTCTGTCCTACTTATACCAGGGAGAGCCGTGCCCCCTAGGTCTGAGAGCTCACTCCACAAGGAGTGTTGCCTCCACCTCTGCGTTGGTGCACGGTGCCTCATTAGCAGATATCTGTAGAGCTGCGGGCTGAGCTACACCAAAAACCTTCGTCAGGTTCTATGACCTCCGCGAAGAGGCTGTGCCTTCCCGTGTCTTAAATCAGACAAGCAGGTAGCGGGAAGACCAGCTGGTGTTGGCTTGCTGCTGTACCCCTTAATGGTTCCCCGATGCCAAGGCGAACCTCTTCCTCCTGCCCCGCAGTCGGACTCAGAGCGGAGTCTGTCCCGACTGTGCTCCTCTGGACTTCCTTCACCAGAGGTTGTGGCTTTAATATCTCCACAGTCAGCCAGAAGGCTGTGTTTCCCTTCACTTATATCCATATCTTATCGATATAGTGCATTCCTTTGAAATTCCATGTTAAGAATTATTTTTCATGTCTCCGCCCCCCCAACCCATGCTTCAACTTTTTAATAATGGAAAAAAGATAGAAGTTGGCATCCCAACGGGGGAAAGGTTAAGTGCAGACTCTCCTGCTGACACGCTAGCCTGCCTGTCGGCAGCGGTGTCCCCGCGTAACGCGGCCTCAGGGTCGTGGCCTCTTTCATGGGTCTGTTCCCATATGTAACGTCGAAGTGATTCGACTGAAAGGGTAATGCCTAGGTTATGAACGTAACCCATGTTCCCTGAAGGAGGGAACGGAGACGTTACATCTTTCTGCCACGACCCTGGGTCTCAGCTCCTCAGCGAAAACCTGCAAGTGCAATCCAGTCGTGCCCTCTTATACTCACGCCGTGATAAGGTGCACCTGGCTGTGATTATTGCACGCCAATATCAATTGGCTTTTTCCAAATGACTCGAAGATGATTGGTCTCTCAAGCGAGATCCCATATTTAACGTCTCTGTTCCCTCCTTCAGGGAATGTGGGTTACGTTCATAACCTAGACGTTTTATGGAAAGAAAAATAATATGCGTTTCGTATTTCCCCCGGTTTTCAGAAGTGTTGAGGTTGTGAGCGTAAACCAACTACTGATGCCAGAGTTTTAGAAATAAAATATTCAACAAGCATCACACCTGTCATATTTGGGTGTCCACCTTCTCTGGGATGTATAAGTTACCAATCTTTTACCAAGAAAGAGTGAGTGTATAAATAACAATCTAACTGTATAAGAGAAATGTAACAGAGAGACGTGTAACTTTTATCATAATAATTTTTTGGAGAAATAGTTGCAGTCGCGGTTCTCATAATAGTTAACATAATAGTTTAGTGCGAGGAGCAGGGCATAATTCAAGTTATTAAATGCTGAAAATACTACCTCTATCTACTCCCTCTAGGCGCTAGACAAACATAACAAATATTCCTTTCTAAACATTCTACTGTGTTGCCACAGGTTACCGACTTCATCCTCGCACGTTTGAGTCATGGTCGTGGCTAGAAGGGATATATTGCTCCGACCGGAAGCTAACAATGAAATGAACTGTTAAACCTATTGGATAATTTTTCACATCTAAACCGAATCCTTTCTGTAATACAAAAAGTTTTATTGTTGTACAGTGAGAGAAAAATAACGTTAGATTGATGTGCGCATGCCCAATAGCTAGAGCTGTATTCCTTCTGAAAGTGCAAAGTTTTCAAGTGCATGAAAACTAAAAAAGACATTGCCTTATAAGGACAAATATAATTCATAAAACACCACAATAAGGAGGAGTACAGTTTATTATCCTTTGATGTTCTAGTAAACAGATACAATTTTAGCCAATAAAACATTTATTTAGTTCCAAATGTGGTTCCAGAGCTGCTCCGTTTAAGAACTTAATTAATTAATTAACTTAATAAATAAATAACCCCTCCACACAATCTGATCATTTATTCAAGCTGTAGTAGCAGTCAATAGAAAATAATGCGTCAAACTCTCTGTCAGAATAAAATGCTGTGAACACTCCTTTCCGTCCGATAGCACAGTATCCAACTGTGTTTTTGTACATGCATCCACACCCATCACACCTGGTGAGCTTTAAGTCCACTCTGTATTTTTTCCTCACATCAGGACAGACAGACTTCCAGTCAACGATACCTACACAAGAGTGGGAAACAAAAAGGAGAGAAAAACAACAACAACAAAAAAATATATAAATAGAAACAAAAAGAACCTCTGAAGAAGTGCAATAAATGTTCTAAATATATTTAAAAACATAATTTCATAAAAGTAATGAATATACATACTGTCCAGCAAGGTGAGTTTTTCTTCGAAAAACTTGCTGGTTTACTGTCATAAAACTTTCTGCACACTAGTGACAGTGAGAGAAAGGCTCCATCTCCTTCTTCATAGACAACATCTAGAAGAACCTGTTGTAGCAGCACACGTATGTTGAACTTCTCACCATAAAAAGTGACTGTCTGTTTTTTAGTTATCCAAAAGTAAATACAATATAGGTAGGCCCAAAGAGTGATGTTTCATCATGAACATTGTAATTCTTCCCACACAGCAAGCGATCTTGGCCAAATGTGCCTTTAAACTTTTAATAAATCCATTAGGACAAATTACTAATTGTTAGTTTGTCTGTTTTTGTTCTTAAGCCATGGGCCCAACAGAAAACCTTGCTGATGTATGATTGAATATTGTGAAGTATTTACACTACACTTAACACTACGTGAATTTTTTTGCAAATAAACTAGTTTCGGGAAGAGCGTGGTCAATTAATCACGGCTGGCACCACATCACCTAATCAATCTCCTCATTACACCTGCCCAATCAAATCCCCTGCAACCCACTATAAATAGCCCTGCTCCCATTCATTCATTTTAGGTCCATTGATGTATTTTAGTCATTGATTTATTTAACCATCAATTCCTGCTGTCAGAAACAAATATATGTTATTCACTGACTGGAACTGTTTAACTATTTTTCCTCCCCGTCCCGCCTCTGCAGAGGCATCCCACCCCTACCCCCGCATAGTTTTCTCTACCATACTTCCTCTGCAGAGGCTTTTCTCCTTCTAACCTCCGCAGAGGTACTTTGTTTTAAAACTTTCCCCCCTTCAAGCCTCCGCAGAGGCTTTTCTCCTTCTAACCCCCGCAGAGGTTCCTGATCTCAAGCTTCCCCCTTCACGCCTCCGCAGAGGTACTTTTATCTTTAAAAAAACTATCCTTCGCCCCCAATCCCCCCCCCCAGGGACAGCCATCCTTCCCGAGACCCGCCCACCATACCCTTGTAATTCCCCACATGTTTATATTGTCTTGCTTGCTTCTCTTTTCCAATCCACTAATCCACGTCTCTGTCTACCAGCTTGTTGCCGGACGATCCAGCTCCCCAGTCCACCCTATTCCACACACTATCAGTCCTTACACAATCTAACATGTGTTTAAATTGAACTCGAAATTAGGTGCTGGGTGTCCGGCCAGAGAAGAACTGGACCCAACTAAGCCTGGTTCTCCCAAGGTTTTTTCCCCCATTCTCTCATGGATGGGGTTTTGGTTCCTTG